>JAOEHI010046996.1:0-2500 GCA_025447815.1 Percopsis transmontana | reverse complement strand
TTTTCAGGTATTTTGTCTATTTTGATAATGTAATATTGGACCAAACATACAGTTGCAGTTTAAAATTGTTTAACTTTTGTTTAGAATTATTGGGGGAAAGTTACCAGTGTTTTATTAATTATTGTCACACTCGACAATTTATCAATATTTCTAATTTTAGATTAGTATTAGTATTGCAGTTAATTTACTTATTACAGTTGATTTACAATAACATTTCAACTCACACTTTGTTTCTCCACAGATATGCACTTTCTGCCATATCTGTCCCGTTTGCCAAACTCTTTGTCAGCCTGGTAGGTAAGACGTTTGAGAAGAGAAAACGCTTTGGAAAGGACTTAAACTTAAGCCTTGTTTTTTTTCTCACTCAGGTGGTTTTCTAGATGAAGTAACAGGATCAATCTACAAGTAAGTAGTAAATCAGTAGTTTCCTGAATGCCGCCTCATAGCCTTCTGGTCTAACATTAACACATCACTGACCTCTGCTGTCCATCTCTAGGACCGTTGCTGATGTCTTCGACGATGATGATGACAACTAAGTTATGCAATATGTCGCCACCATGTGGCCAAAATACTATGCTTCACTGTCAGATCATTGATATTCTCTCATAATTTACTATTTTTTTTCTTTTTTTGAAAAATTAAAAACAATTTCTCACGATTCATTGGATGGAAACTGTACAAGAATAACTCATGAGTGTTGTTTTTGGTAAACTGATATTTATTAAGTCATACTGGTGTTCCAACACAAGAAGGATATATGAAATAAATAAGAAGGAACATTTTCATTGTCTGGTTTGTTGTTGTGTTGTACTAGCAAAAAATAGCATTACATTCCTATCATAGAAGAGTGTATGAGAATGTGATATGTACATGTGTATACTCTAACCTGAACAGCTGAACATAAATGGATTATGACTGCATTATTTTACCTGCTATTTAATCTTTCTGCCTCAAAATTACTTAATTTTCTTCATGAGTTATATTTGGCAGATTATAGCTCACCTAGTCCTTTTTACCTGTCGAAATACGTTTAAAGGGCCAATACAATATGAGTGTATCTAAATTACACAGTATTAGTGGGGTGGTACAGATTTCACTGGCATGCTTTGCAAATAAAGTTTTCTTTCTACTTGTGCAGGGCCTCTTCGCGCACCTCCTGTGGTATCACCTTGGGCAAATTCCACAACCAATCAAAAGTGGAAACCAAAACGTTATGGTGAAATGGTTATACAATAGCGGTACATTGTAATTTAAATCAAAAAGTGAAACTTTCATATATTCTAGATTCATTACACATAAAGTTAAATATTTCAAGATTTTTTTGTTCTAATCTTGATGATTATGGCTTTCAGCTAATGGAAATCAAAAATCCAGTATCTCAAAATATTAGAATAAAGAATTTATAATACTGAAATGTCCAACTTCTGAAAAGTATGTAAGTAATTTATGCACTTAATACTTGGTTTTGGCTCCTTTTGCACGAATTACCACAGGCTGATTGCCTCCATGCAACGCCGCATTGATGCGATCAGCCTGGGGCACTGCTGAGGTGTTATGGAAGCCCATGTTGCTTTGATAGGTCCCAGAGTGCACAGAATCCAAGTTGCTTAAAGTCAAGTGTGAAGTTTTTACAGTCAGTGGTGATTTGGGATGACATGTCATCTCTTGGTGTTGGTCCACTGTGTTTTATCAAGTGAGGAGTCAATGCAGCTGTCTACCATAAGATTTTAGAGCACTTCATGCTTCCATCTGCTGACAAGATTTATGGAGATGCTGATTTCCTTTTCCAGCAGGACATGGCACCTGCCCACAGTGCCAAAACTACTAGTAACTGGTTTGCTGACCATGGTATTAGTGTGCTTGATTGGCCAGTCAACCCGCCTGACCTGAACCCCATAGAGAATATGGGGTATTGTCAAGAGGAAAATGAGAGAATCAAAGCCACCTGGGCTTCCATAACACCTCAGCAGTGCCTCCATGCCACACCGCATTAATGCATCAATGAACATACAGAAACTTTAAAAAACATTCAGAAACATTCAGAAGGTTGACATTTCTGTATTATAAATTCTTTACTCTGATATTTTGAGATGATGGATTTTTAATTTCCATGAACTGTAAGCCTTTATCATCAAGATTAAAACAAAAAAAGGCTTGAAATATTTCACTTTACAATTAGGTCATTTAGCAGACACTTGTATCCAAAGCAATTACATGCTGCTTTTACATGGAGCAGATAGAGGTTAGGCATTTACATTTACATTTTACATTTACATTTACAGCATTTAGCAGACGCATTTAGCAGACGCTTTTATCCAAAGCGACTTACAATTACATTTGTCAACAGTTGAACCGGTTAACCACCAGTTTTGCAAGTAGACAACATTCTCTAAAATAAGGACAACATAATTGTAAAATCAAATTGTAACAAGGTTACTTTACCTATGCATTTGCACAACATTACTCGAAGGTTTATAATTTAATCCTTAAAACAGTTTAC
>JAOEHI010046975.1:0-20694 GCA_025447815.1 Percopsis transmontana | reverse complement strand
TCGGAATGCCGTTCCCATTTAAATTTTTTTCCCTAATTGTACACCATTTTTCAATCTCATATTTTTTCCCCCCCCCCCCCCCCACCCCACCCCTTCACCCACGTGCACACACCCACACACACACACACAGCCCCCAGCTACCCTCTCAACCCCCTCTTCTCATATCACACAGCCCAGCAGTATATCTTACTAGGGTTTCCTAATGTATCACTGTTTTAGTTGGCCTCGCCTTCTCCGTGTGTGTGTGAGTGTGTGCACTTATTGCCTTCATGGCAGGAATAAACCTTGTGATTTATGATTAATGGAACTCAATGCAGCAAAAGAAACTGAAAATCTCTATGGTCTTTAAAGGTTTGTACATTTGTGACATCGCAGCACAGGGGTATTCCGCCAAGCAGTTTCAGCTGAAATAACCTCTGATTCAATGTGACACGCTATAAAAACATTATATTTTGGTTCTCATAATCTGTACATTGCCATCAAATCAGTTGCTATCTGAGAACTCTGATTGGATTGTATTTAGTTGTATAAGCTGTGCTGTCAGATATGTTTTCATTTATTTGTGCATTCACATGTAATAAAAAAAAGTGCTAGCCAATTAACTAGCTCTTTGGTCAGAACGAGTTAATTTCAAACAAGTCATTTAGCAGCTAGCTGCGTTTAACAGGCTCATTATTTGATCTGCGGGGCAGATTACAGGTCTCGAGCTGGAGTATCGATTGCACCATTACCTTTAAACAGCTAGCACCCAGCCTATCTAAATAATGAATACACAGGCCCCGGTGCCCCAGGGCAGGCGGTAGCCCGGTCCAGTTGGCCCTTCATCACCTCCCCATGCAAGCGCCAAGAACCACATCTGGAGCTAACCAGGGCCTCCGGGTCCCAAGGAGAGCCAGAACGAGACCCAAAATGGTCAACACATGCCGGGGCACAGCCGCTGCAACACCTGGGCCCTGGAGAGCGGTCGTTTAGGGCCCGCGGGCCCACGGACAGCGGCGCACGCAGTGTTGTCTTATTGTCTACCAGGGCCGCATTCTCTGCAAATTGGTAGCAAATCCTAAGCACATCTGTAAACAATGCATTAGTCCGGTTAATACAGCTGTTCCCTCTGCGCATCTCTCTGCTGCCTCTCGCTTGCTCATTTTCCACTGTGTTGCTGTTGTGTGGACAGAACAATGGCAACTTCCTCTTCTCTGGGGCATGGGGGCTTTTGGGGTGGGTGTGTGTGTGTGTGTGTGTGTGTGTGTTGCTGTGTGGGTATTCATGTGCATCTGTGCACGCATGCTCTGTGGGCATGCGTGCAGCACAGCACCTAAAATAATTCCCCCTCACCATTACCACTCTATTATACAGTATATGTCTGATATATTGGATGTGGAATTTATAGGTCTACTGCCATCTAGAGGTTAAATTGTTTGTTTCAGTTGTAATCTGTAGCAGAGCAGGACAAGCCACCTCTGTGTGTGGATGTCAATGTTTGCCAATATTTTTGTCTGTGTGTGTGTGTGAGGAGAACTTGGCTAAGTGTTAATGATTATCTTTTATCTGCCTGGACGCTAGCGGTATGAGTAAAGGCTATGTCAAGCTCAACACCCCATAAATCTCTGCTCCACCCGGTCTCCTGTTGATGACATGTCTCTCTCTCTCTCTCTCTCTCTCTCTCTCTTTCTCTCTCTCTCTCTCTCCCCCTCTCTTTCTCTCTCTCTCTGTCTAAACCTCTCACTCCAACTAGTTTGTTCCCTACAAACGCCACGTTACTGACCAACACATTGCCAGCAGTGGCCCTGAACACACAGCATTTCCTCTCTGTATATGTATATGTATATGTACATGTATCTGTACGCAGTCATAGGCAGGCACACAGGCACTACACTCCACAGGTGGGTTTAAGCAAACAGCTCATTATCATCAGCTGTGATGGATTCACAGGAAACAGCCCCCGGGTACACACACACACAAGCTGTCACCCACACACACACACAGGCACACACACATATTCACAGATGTGTGCATATGTACACATAAACCCATTTACACACACACAAACACAGGCTTAAATATACTTAAATACCTCTACGCACACACACACACACACACACACACACACACACACTAGAATGAATGTAAACACACAAATGCACACGCGCACACACACAGAAAACTTTTCATGGCGATCTATATAGCATATAATCTGAACCTATTTTTTTTCCAGAATGCCTAGCTGTGTGTCCACCTGAAAGACATAACTCACTGACACGGGACCTATTGAATATGCGCCAAACACACAAACACACATCAGAGAAAAACTCACTTGGCAGTCGGCTGTCAATCACGTCTTGGCAAAACACGCTACAACTACAGGAGAAAACTGCAGGAAATGATGGCCATTGAATTAGCAGAATAACAGTCCTCTCTCTCTCTTTCTCTCTCTCTCTCTCACACACACACACACACACACACACACATACACACTCTCTCAGGTAATTCAGTTTGATGGGTTTACCAAGCCACTACTTCCTTTTCTGTTGGCCTGTATGTTGAAACACTCACAGAGTATTATTGGATTTCTGCTGTGTTTTGGTTCAGCCTTGTAGGCCGTTTGGCTGACCCAGGTGGTACAAGGTGAGGGGTGCCCCTGGCAGGGAGGGAGGGAGGGGGTGTACTGCCGAGCCCCCAACATGTCTTTGTGCCTGAGGAGGAACTATGTGTGTTTTGCGCTCGGAAATGAAATTGTCACATCAGACTATGGGATAATTATGCCGATCATTAGTATTTAAATAATATCTGTACCTGATGCGGGCTGCTGTCCCGAGTGTTTAATGTGTGCATTGCATTTAAAAACTCTGTCTCTCGCTCTCGCTCACTCCTTCTATATATGTCTCTCTTTCTCCTTCTCCTTTGTTCTTTCTCTATCTTTCACAGACAGATGCACACACACACATGCAGACCAGGTGCCAGTCCAAGCTAGTGGGGCCCTGCATCCCCTGGGAGACCCGGTGTTGGCCCCAGGTAGACCCTGGGACCACTAATCTAATCCCCTCCTGAACCAGGGGACTGCCCAGAGGAAATTCTGGGAATGCACCAAAACCTTAACAGATTGGCACACTGACACACACACACACACACACACACACACACACACGTGCACATATATGATTTTCACTGCAGAGACCCAGGGGCGAGCATCCGCTGTAAATGTTTTTGTTCCGTTCCAACCACAAACCCATGAGTTCACTCTCGTTATGGCTGGAAATCCGAGTCCCCTTTTGTTTAGAGAATAATAGCTCGTTGGAAAGGGTTACCCTGCTTTACTTTCATGCCGGTGGTTGTTACGGATTTCTGGGGAATTACAGTAAAACCATTCGGGGATCATGTCATTGTTCGCAGCGGCTTGCGCACACTGGGAGTGGAAATTCTCAGAGCTTAAGAAGAGTTCGCAATTCACCGTGTTTGAAAACAACCAGGGAAAGATTAGCGCATAAAGTCAGAGTCGATGCTACAAACGCCTGTGTCTGTAGTGTACGAGTGTACTGCTTTTGAGTGGGTATTTTGTTTGCACCCTCAAATGTGTATGTATGTAAGCCTTTACTTAACCAGGAAAGTCCCCTGAGATTCAAAATGTGTGCCCTGACCACAGTAGGCCGCAGCAATTCATTACAGTAAATCACAATTACAGACAGACAACATACATCAAATATAACAAAACTAGTAAGAACAAAAAAAACTTTTAAATCATTAAATCCTAATCCAAAAATGACTTAAAGTTAGTTTTTGCATTTTCAAGCTACTTTGCAAAGCATTCCAAGCCAAAGGGGCAGCGTACATAAAAATAAAAGCCAAAATCTGTTCTTGCAGTTGGGACACAAAATAAAGTCCTGCGAACGAAGGTAGTACCCACCACTTTTATAAAGAATAAAAATGCACAAATAGGCTGGTAGTAAACCCAGAATGGCTTTGTAGATCAAACTGTACCAGTAACTGATGCGTATGCACATTTGTTTGTGTGTGTTTTGAGTACATGACTATGCATGTGCCTGCCATATGTTCATGGGCACGTCGTCATCCACGTAACATCTGAATGCATGTGTGTTGTGCATACAGTATTATACACAACACTATGTGATGAGGTATAGGAAGTGGGGTTTAAAGGTTTAGTCTGACTGACCCCACTGCTCAAAGAGCGCCATCTAGGGGCGTAAATATGAGCCACACGTCGCTCATTCATTACTGACGCATCGCAACATGAGGCCACGCACACACACACGTGCACACACACAGAAACATGTGAAGAGAACAGGAACTGAATGGGGGGCAGCATAGTCTAGTGGTCTAGGTGTTTGGACTCCCAGCTGGAAGGTCATGGGTTCGAGTCCCAGAGTTGGTCTACCTGTGAGCATCCTTGAGCAAGATGCCTAACCCCGATCTGCTCCATGTAATTGTAAGTCGCTTTGGATAAAAGCGTCTGCTAAATGACCTAATTGGAATTGGAATTGAAAGGGCACTCTCACACTGACATTCATACAAATGCCTGCTTTACTTTCCCACACACACAAACACATGTTGGAATAAACAGGAACTCAGCATAAATACACATACACATATGCAAACTTGGTACAATACAAATTCACATTCACACACACATTCAAGAACATGCAAGCACAGAGAATCAGTGCAACTGTTTGAATTCCAGTGATGTCTGTAATGAAGAATGAGTCATTGAGATGTAATTACGGGGAACCGAGTGAAAAAGTTGTTGGTACGAGTAAATCAACTCAGAGTGATTTCTGTAAACAAAAACTCAGTTCCGGTATGTAAACTCAATTCAACATAACTGTAATTAATGTCAATTTAAATAAAAGCCCCTAATTTTGCATCACAAACAATTTAGTAGGCTATGGTCTCCCTCTCTCTCTCTCGTTCCTTCTCCATTGCTCTATTTTGCTTCCCACAGGTTTACAGCTACAGTACAATTCCTATGTGCAGAACATATTCTGGCGCCCTCTAGTGTTTTTGAAGCTACTCATCCATTACTGTAAATAACCATAATGAGTTGAATGTGTGTTGTACGGTGTGACACGTAGTGAAGGATGACGGTGTTCGTATTTGGATTGACTCACTGGGAGACCTGGGGCCTCATTTATAAAACTGTGCGTAGGATTCACGCTAAAAGGTGGCGTACGGACAAAACACAGAAAGTGCTTATGCACAAAAATATTCTGATTTATAACACAGTGCGTCCTTCGCCGATATCCCTTTAGTCAAACTAGTCAAACTAAGGTTGCCCTACGAGGACGAGCTTCAACAGTAGGCTAGTCACACCCTGTTAGGCCTCAGCGTTTATAAATGAGGCCCCAGATCACTGCTTAAAAGTTTCAAACGTTTTCACTGACTTGCAATACAAAATAAATGTTAGCTTGGCTTAGCATCATTGATCAGCTACGCTAAAATCGCATTGTCAACTACATGAAGTTGTGTTTACCTAACCAATTTCAGTTAACATATCACTACACTGGAATGAAAATTCAAGTTCTCCATATGGGCTTTACTTTAACGTACCGTGTTCCGTGGTTATTATATTTATTTTGGTTAATGAATCTGTTCAATGTTCTATTTTCATGTAGAGAGAAAACCCACATTTTAATTAAAAACGCTTATTGTACTGTGGTAAACTCTCCACTAGATGGCAAGATACACAAATCACAGACCAAACAAAGTACATGCATACAACGTTTGCATGTGGCAGGAGTGCGTTACTGAGTGTTGCAGTAGAGGTCACTGAAAGTCAAAGTCTTTTACAAGAGTCATCCTAATGATTTTGTACTGATGAGCAACAGTGGTTCAACAAATCCAATTACATGTTTATAATTCAGGTAGGTAAAACATTTGAAATGTAAACCATGGAAATAAACTTGGATTTTGTTACGTTATGACCTGTTTCTAAACAACTGGCAGGTTTATGAAAGTTGCATTCCATCTCACACCCTACAACCCTGCACTGTGTTCTTCACTCAACAACCACGGAGGATAATCTTGCGTACATTCTAATTTTGCATCTGTCTTCACAGTTAATAAATAGACATTAGTAGACAAGTATCATATTAGCAGTTGGCAAGACACTTGTCAGCTAGCTATAACTCACAGATACAGTATGTTATAAGTAATGTAGCGGTCAGAACAGAACAGAGAAAAAATAAAAATGTAGTACTGAATATTAGGAGATTAAACTTGGTAGAATGCCTAAAGCATTTGTGTGGGCTTAAATCTTATATTTTAACAGGGGCTTCAATGATCAATTTAATTTAAAGACTAGTTCCAAAAATTCATTGAGATGAAAAAGATGCAATAAAACTGGAATGCCTGGTTAGATGACACCTCTAAATTTATTGTATCTCTGAATAGAACCAGTAGCATATGTTCACGTTGCTCAAATTCATTACATTTCAGTAACATGGTTTGGAAAAGAAAGAACCTTGTTGCCCTAACAGGGGTTTGGCACTGGGTTCATGGAGTCGATGGGGTGACTCTATCCTCACTCTTACTTCCTTGTCTGGTGTTCAGGGTGTTGACGGTAACGCGTTAGCTCGATTTAGCCCCTTCTTTACTCCCCACTCTATATATGGCTGTTTGTAATTGAACTGTACGGCGAGAGCTGTAATTACCAGTTGCTGATGCTCCTGAAATCAAATCTCCATCTCTGGATTGCTCTTCACCTGTTGCCAATAAACACTTGATTGAAGAGTACGTACACTCAATCCCCATGTTTTGATCCACACTTCTCGCCTATGAAGACAAAGATACTGTTGTTGGAAAGGAATTTTATGAATGATGTGATGAATGATGTTGAAGCTGGGCTGGAACATTTTATTTTCTTAGCAAAGATAATGAGTTGTCCACCCTCCTTGTGCCGGCCACCAACTGTAGCAGGCTGGCCCCCGAGGGCCTTGGCATTGCATCAAAAAGAATAAATATATACTAGCAGCAAAATATCCAGCAGATGCACAGTCATGAAGCTAACATCACAAAATAAAGGATTATGTTCTGTTTCACACTTGTAAACGCACGCACACACACCCACATATACACACACACACACACATACATATTTTTGGCACAGTCCATCAGCCTGGGGTTTAGTGGACGAATGGAAATGAAATCTGCTATAATCTGCCATATCAATTTAATCTCTTCATTTCTGGTTGTCCTTTTGCCCTGATATCATCAGCAGTATTGGTTTAGCTTTACATGCCTCTGTTTAATCGGAATTGGAGTAGGCTACAGTACAGCACAGTATATCTCTGTCTGTCTTTCTTTTAGTGTTTGTGTTTATCAAGGTTCCTGTATCTTCACCGAGGTGAAAGGGATAATGTGTTCATAACAACATGGGCACAGCGACTTAAAACAGATCAATTGCCTGCAGGGAGGACGTTCGCACACAAGGTCATTGCTGCGGAAGGTCTTTGAATGGAATGAGGAATTCTGAAAGAATATGAGCACGAACCATGAAGGCATCTTGCACCTATTTGTGAAAAAAACTCCTCATTCCCCTTCTCTGCAGCTGTCAGCCAGGTCCCCCTCTAAACCAACCGTGATTCCATCGGACTTGTAAATGCTGTAAAGCACTGGAAATTAACATTGATCATCTAGTTTGATAGAGAGCAGGATGAGAGTGGGACGAACTTCAGCCATGCTAACCAACAATCTCTCTCCAACTCTCTCTCTCTCTCTTACCCCTTCTCTCCCACACATTTTCACATTATAGCACATGACAGTAAATTCACAGGACATAGAGCCACAATGGTTGGCTCGCTTTTTGTTCTTTGAGCAAATTGCCTGGTGTTAAACCTGTTATATTTTACTTGAGAAAACGAGCACAAGCTACACGAATACGCAACAATTAAGCACAGCTGAAGTAAACACACAGAGAGAAACAGAGATGAAACACGCACAGCACACATGGATAAACTAATATGCCCCAAAACACACACACAGGCGCACGCACACACACACATATGTGCACATGCACATCCTGTCCCTATCCTCCAAACCAATGCTGGCACCATACGTCCTCAGGCATGCGTTGGATGGTGGTTTGATAAATTGGCCCTTTCATCTCGTCAATGCGCATTGTGTCCGATGTGTGTGCATGACGTACTCGTGTGCTATTGTGTGTTTGCATGTGTGCGTGTTTGCGTGTTTGTGTGCCTGCCCGGGTACTGTCATTGTCTGAGCTGTAAAGTGTTTGGCTTCCTCACTAAAGGCTGCTGTCACAGCTTTTGAAAGCATGTAATAGGCGCCTATTCTCCTCTGAATGAATACACAGCCATACGCTGGCAAGAAATTGTACAAATAATTTGGACATTAGGGGGAATTTATAAAAAAGGGTATAGCAATGTCATTCTTCTCATCCAAGCACTATATTTAGTGAAAATGGTTGAAGCCCACAGTGAATGTGTGCTGTTTTTTTAAATATCAGTGTTTTGTATTGTTGGCCCACGAGAAATATTCTGGCTAGTAGGGTTGGGTACTGTTCACATTTTAACTAATACCAATACCGGTTTTCTCAGAGTAAAATCAAATAAAAAAACTTCTTCAGCGCTGGCTGCAGGCATGCTCCGGGGGACTTGGCTTTCACGCTATAAAATAATGTTTTGTGTGTTGACAGGTTGTTTCCTCAGGTTAGATGTGATGCCATGGCCAGCATTTCGCATTACAAATATTGCAGCGATTGTCTGCGTTTTGAAAAGTGTAAGCACACTTGGTACCGCTTTCGGCTTGCCCTGACTGTGTTGAACATAGTACAAGCTGCAATGATGACGAATAGCCTATACAGTAAATAATAAATTAATCAGATGGATCTGGTTACCAAAAAAGTTGATCAGAACATCCCTAGTTCTGGCACAGATGAGGATTCTTGAAACTGGACTGTGATTCATTGCTGTGTAATGTTGCCTGTATTTGAATGGGCCTCTTTGTCCAAATTGATTAGGCATGGTTACTTCTCCTATAGGGGCGTACAGTATGTTATTCACATAATTTATGCTCTGTGAGATAAAGTAGGCAACACATAATAATAATAATAATAATAATAATAACATAATCCAGTAAATTCAATAAGCATGACCTCAATCATAGAGATGGTTTATAATGTGTGCTTATGTCCTGGGAGTATAACATAATGTATTCCACACAAAGTACGCATAAAAGAGCAGTGTGCGACAATCCAAAAATAAAAATGAAGTAAAATAGTCGAAAGAAAAAAATAATATTTTTATTTCTAAATTTGACCTGCATGCAAAACCATTTTTTAAATATAATTCCTTCTGTGACGCCTGCGTGAGTTTCTGTCTCGCTGTATCTTCAGAGATGCGTTTATGTAAGATGATACCTTTACATGTGGGTGCAGTGTGCGGAAACCCACTCACGCGGTCAGCGCTCGCAATCACTGCAAATCGAGCACATCCACTGGTTTGTAGAGCGCTTCTCTCGTTCTGGTGACTGCTGGTCACTCGCGGTAAAAAAAAGCGACACGCTTGACTCTGCGAGTCGCCACAGTTTTTCTCCCTGATCCACCCGCGGGATAGCTCACTTGCAGTGCATTCTGCTGGATCCTCGTGGATGATATCAACAGACCGATAGTAGCGAGAAACACGCCGTATAGCCTACTGTTGGAAGGGGTCGAGCGCATCACATAGCAACGCATGCCTGGCGTGCCGTGCACAAAGTAGGGGTGGACATAAAAGAGAAGGAAATAGGCTACACACACCGGTGTTAGATAACGCTGTAAAGCGAAGACCTCGCTGCAGAGGAGTCCCCCAAGTTTTACAGATTTACAGGTGCGCCAATAGATCGGGGCAGTTGGCGGATGGTTGAAGCGGAGGAAAGGAGCTGTTGGTTTCGTGGAGGGAAATCACTGCCCTAGTGTTAAGGTGAGTTCCTGCTTCGTTTGACTGCGTGAATAGGCTATGGAAGTACAACTGAATAGCTTTTATTAGACATAAAGTAATAGCCTATTGAGTTCAACGTAAACTTGCATCATTTTATACACTTTTACTGTAGCGTATTTTTGGCAAATAATGGTGTTTAAAGAATGGAAGGGGAAAAGTGTAAACCAACCAGTTTATATTTGTATTTTGTATTTAGCCTTTCTCTATGTGATAGATATACAATACAGTCTAATGGCGACTAAGTTTACCAGTTTTCCCATAAGATACTGCAGGAAGGATTTCCAATCTTTAGTATAAAAAAGTGGACGGACACTGTTTATAGAACGTATTATTTAACATGAGGTTAAATAAGAGAAGGCATAGTTCTTATACAGTAGGCCTAGTTCTAACATCATCTTATCCTCCTGATTATAAGGACTTTAGAAGCAAGCATTTATCACTCTGGCAAGTGTGTGTGGCCAGTGTGTGCTGCAGCCTGATATCAGCTTATGGCCTTTTCACAACTCTCGAAAGCCTGTCACTGGGACTGACACAACACACTTACTCACACACACTCACACATACACACACACACACACACTATACAGTCTGCAACTGGTTTGTTAACAGTATTTAATCAAGGCTATTGTTGAAACTTGCCTATATCTTGAACAATTTAACGGTTTTCTAAAGGCTCCTTTATGCTCCTTTTTGTTTTATTTATTTTTTATTATTAAAGTATCAACATCTAGCCAACATACCTGATGTCTAGAGCCTTGTTCTCTGTTTACGTATATACATAGTGTATGCAGTACGTACAATAGCCTATATTGTACTGTGCATACAGTTATTGATCAGATGGCAACAGGAGCGATCTCACACTCCCGTGCTGCGATTGTTTCTCTCCTGGTTTTGTTTTACGGGCCACAACAACAATATAATGTATAATGTGGCAATAAAACATGATAGAACGTTTCTTTAAACTTGGGGGGAGAGGGTACTCCTTGTGTAAATGGAGGTTAAGGTTAGGGGTAGCGTTTATTTTTGTATGAAATGTGGACTAAGAGTTAAACAACAGTCGAATCTGCATAAGGGCACACCAGATAACAGCACAGTCTGCTTTATGGCACAGTGCGCAGCTGGTCCTGTTTAAAATTAATGGTTTCCTATGGCAACGGGCTCCAGGTAAGCACACAATGTTTAAGCACAATTCAGATAATAACAAGTTACATGGTCCCAACCTAAATATTATTCATTTCGGATAACGGCACAGGCGTTTTGGTTTAATCTACAACTTAAATTTTGTTTACATTGCGCCAGATATCAGTCAAAACAAAGCCTACATGAAATGTAGACACCTGCAACACTTTCAATCTGCGTTTTATTCACTGTGAGAGAGTGTGAAAAAATGCCCAGGCCACCGAAGACACTAGCAGGACGTATAAAAGTCTTAAAAAAGATAGATGGGAGAAAGTCAAGACATCTATCGCTGCTGGGTTAGAAGTAGATCGAAGTGTGATTTCCAAGATTGCAAGACAGACAAAGACAGAAAATGTTTGTGTTTTGCTGCATTTGTAGCCAATGTGACATGAAAGCATTTGTCCATTGTACAAAAAATAAAACTCCTTCACAGTATTAACTGCGTATTGTGTACTGGCTGTTATTTGTGACACTACAGCAGGTTAGGCTTTTCTTTCTCTATAGGCTAGGCTAAGCTATATATATAGTTTTTAATATTGGCACATTCTGTTTAGGCTAATACAGTGCAACATTTTTAAATTCTGGATATGAGTTAACATATCCTTGTTAACAGCACAATTTCACTTGGTCCCAACACTGTGCTCCTAAGAGGACTCAACTGTACTTCAGTTCTCCCTATTTATTGTTTTGTTTTCTGGATGTTGAGGACACACAACAAAATGTTTAAATAATAAATAAACAACACCTCTCATTGCCTGCATTCTCTCGCTCCCCCCCACCCCCCCCCTCTCTCTCTCGTGCACCCTCTCAGGCATGCACACACACACACACACACTGGGTCAGATAAATTATCAGAGCAGTGATGTTTTGAAAGTGTGTCTTCCTTAGAAGTGTGTAGGCCTGTGTGCGCGCGCGCATGTGTGAAAGAGATTTAGAGAGAGCGATAGAGAGAGAGAGCGGTGCACCATAGCAACAGGCACAGTTCTTCTTGACCTTTAATACAGTATGCATATCTGAGCACAGGCGCGTTGGCTGTGTGTGTACAGTAACAGTGTGCACGGACGCACGTGCAACCTACTTTAGTCATGGTGTGGCGACAGATACAGAGCGGTGCGCTGTTCCTCTTTGTCAGATTAAGACATCACACTTGTTGTCTGTACATCGCCATTACCACGGCAACGCAATCCTCAAGCGCTGCTTTTCACATCTTATCACAATTATGCTGTATTAATCATGCTCATTAATCTATGACTTATAAATTCCAGTCCAGCTTTATGTATATTTAAAAAGAGAGACATCGTTAATATAAATGTTAATACGCCCGCCTTGTTGTGTTAATATCAGCCTAACTCTAATGTAACTGGCCGCATATTTAACTTCCTGGGATAGCGGACAGAGCTCTTTAGAAATCAATTTTGTTTTTCTCCATCACAGTGCTAGGAACCTGGGTGAGCGCCAATCACGAGTGAGAGAGGGAAAGAAAGAGAGAGAGAGAGAAGGGGGGATATTGTGCGTAGCGGAGAGGTGCATTAGCAGATAAGGCAGCATATGCTTATCAGGTGTAGAACTTATTCATATTTAAACATACTGTGTATTATTTGGCTATTTGTGTATCATTTTTTTTTTCATCTTCCTCGTGGCGTATGATTATTTTGTTAGAGCCTGCCGCGTGTACCGCCACGCTGAAGCAAATACAAACAAGCAATGATAAAATAAGCGCATTGACTCCCTCAGTCAATGCTTCCCACGTGTGTGTGTGTGTGTGTGTGTGTGTGTGTGTGTGGAGGTGATGCAAGGTCAAGCCGTGTCTCTAGCTCATGTTATATGAGCTAGAGGTAAGAAATATTGCAATTTATTAAGTGTGTGTGTGTGTGTGTGTGTGTGTGTGTGTGAGGGGAGATGACTGTTTACATGAAGGACACGTAATGTGACTTGTGCATGCACATTTTTGCTACCATACACACACACACGTGTACACACACACACACACACACATGTGTCTTACCGCTAGCTCGCTGTGGGGATCCTTGTAGGATTAGCAACTCTCACATAATATACTTTCCGCCAACACACACATGCACTGACATCTATTTCGTGAGAACAGTCCCCATGATTGACATGTTGCTGACTTAGGTCATCGGTGTAGTTTACCTCTCTGGAGCGAAACTCATGACTAACCCTCAAGCGCATTGTTAGAAAGCTTATAGCACAGAGCCAGATTGAAACAACCAGGCTGAAGTGGGAGATATTCCATTGAACAGCACCGCATGGTGTTCTAATTGGCACAGAGCGTATTTTACTAATTACTGAAAGGGAAATTGTCATAACGCTAATTAGCTGTTTGGGTTGCATGGGTGCCTATATTAATTAACTAATGGAGAGTGAATGAGAGAGAGAGAGAGAGCACGGACAAGAGAAAGAGATTGTGGAGGGATTGAGCAACTTACCGTTTCTTTTAAAAGTGCCATTTATTCCATCACTTTGATTAATTTCATCCTAACGCGTTTCTGGCCAAGCTCTGTGGAGCTCTGGTGTTTTTAGACTGTGTTTGTCAGCACGTCTTGCGTTCATTCTCTCAGGCACCGTGTGTTGGCATGCATCTATGGCGATGCGCAGCGTTCAGGAGCATGGTGGTTTGTGGGAACTCTCCCGGGAGGCAGGAATCTTTTTTTTCCCCTTCCAAAATCTTTTAATCTACCCACTAGGCAGGCACGTCGGGTGCTTGAGACTGTTGTTGAAATTGTTTTGTTTTTTCTTCCTCGCTTGTCTTTGAAAATGTATTACTAATAACCACTAGTGATTTGTCATCATCGCTTTAATTTAACCAAATCCACATCGAAAGCGGGGTTTGTTTGAGGGTGTTTGTGAGTCTCTCTGTGTGTTAAAGTTAGATTGTTGAATGGGGCATTGTGGTGCGTTTTGCCAGCAGTCAAACAAAGTCAGCAGTCAGGTTTTTGTGCTTAGCACAACAGTACATCTAGAGGCACTTATCCAATCGATCACTGCTTCAGCAGAGAACAATATCTGATTGACATCCCTAAGGTAAAATGTTATGTCTAGATATTGAAGGTCTTGTGAAAATCAACATAGTATAGCAATTATTCGGTTGGCTTTCAAATATTGGAGTTTGTGTGTAAAATACGAAAGTTTGTACAGAACAGGATCACAACAAGAAAAAATAAATGCTTTAAAAACAAGCCATTAGTTGCTAATGGTACATTGGAACCCAACAGCTTTGTTCCCCAGCATAACATCACCCATATGTTACAGTATAATTCAAAAACTCCCATTCAAACTCTTGTCTCCCGCCATTAACTTAGTTTGCCCAAGAGCCTGTAAGTGAACCCACATGCTCACATACACGCACGCACACACACACACACACTGACACACAGGGAGGAGGAGAAGTGCTCAGTTAAATTAAGGAAATCCAACTTTACCCGGGATAATAGGCTTCATTCAACATCTAATGAATTCCTTCTGTGGCCTTAAGCTGTACAGTATATCTGCTATTAATACCATTACTAATGGTGCAGAGAGATAGTTGGGAAGATTTTAAGAGATAAAAGTACCACCATGCCTTGGTGAATAGAAAAGGTATTTGCGTGTAAATGAGACAAATGGATAGTTTGCCCTATAAACTGCTGTGCCTTAAGAAAGGAATAGCAGGGAAATATGAATACACTTTTGGAAGGTAAAAGGGAAAAGGAATATAAATCATTCCGATAAGCTAGTGGTAATTTGATCTGTCAAATTCTTTAAGGTAATTTATTGCTAATAATACCTACTGTAATTTGCAATTTATATACTGTACAGTGTATGGCAGTGGCTGCTTCCCATATGTCAGAGCCAGTTAGCTTGGCTTTCAGAAGGCTGTTGAACAAACATTTCAAATATATAATTTTTTTTCTTGTCTTAAATAAATGCCTTCTCCGAGGGCTTAGAAGGCCTTGAGTGCAAGGCACAATTCCACAGGAGTCAATACAGTACCTCTAACATCCGCAACTATCCCTCATAAATAACTGCTGCCCCCAAGGACATATTACAGCCATTCAGGGATAGAGAATTTCCCGACTGTGGCTCCATCAACATCAAGGTTTTGCATGCTGTGCTCAGAGGGGCATCTTCATTAAAACAGTATTTATGGGGCCAGGTACAGTAAAAGAGATGGAGAAAATAGGTACGCGCACACGCACACACATACAGTACATACTATATGTTGTCTGGCCTAAATTTACTGTGTACTATTTAGAAATTGGAGACAGTATGTCTCCCCAGGCGACCTGCCGCTATAAATGGACGACTGACCGATTCACTTTGACCGATCGGAGACGAGCGACAGCTGAACGAAGCCCTGGGTGGCAAGTCAGAGGCTTGCATTCGTTAGTTTTTCCCCCTCGCATATAGAGCATAAATAATGTGTTTGTGCACCGCTAAGAGTTGAGCGTGTCTTGTTTACCAGTGTGTATTCGCGTCAGGTAGTTTTGCAAGAGCACTACAAAGGGACCCCCTGCAGGGCAAATGGGACAAATGTGAAATAGAGATTTTGACTCAAGCTACTGCGTATTTGAAAACAGTTTCCCTTTGTGTACCTGCGTTTGCTGTGTGGAGGGATGAAACAGCACGTGTGCACTAAGAAGGAAAGAAACTGACACCGTTTTTGTAGTTTTGCCCACCTGTGGGTCATTCGTCAGGTCAGTGGCTCATAAGCCCATGTCAATAATTAATGGTGCATAATTTCTGTTATATCACAGCGCTGGTTTATTTCAGGTCAGATTCATTGTGCCATATCAGCGCATAGACAGTTTAGGACAGTTCACCACGCTCGGGTGGACCTGAAATGGACAGATTGCAGGGGGAAGGAATGGGAGGAGAGTGCTTAAAAGGAGCCATGTTGCCTCAAACCACCTGCTGTCTCTCTCCCCTCCTCTCTCTGTCTCAGTCTCTCTCTCTCTCTCTCTCTCTCTCTCTCTCTCTCTCTCTCTCTCTCTCTCTCTCTCTCTGTCTGTTTCTCTATCTCTCTCTGTCTGTTTCTCTATCTCTCGCTCTTAAATTCTTTTTGTCTCTCTCTCTCTCTGTTTCTCTATCTCTCTCTGTCTGTTTCTCTATCTCTCGCTCTTAAATTCTTTTTGTCTCTCTCTCTCTCTGTTTCTCTATCACTCTCAAATGTATTTCACTCTCGCTCTCTGGGTCTCTCTCCCTCTAGGATGCTTCTGTTCTGGTCTAGTTCTTGTACAGTATGCAGCAGCATGGTGTTTCAGGCCATCAGAGATTTGGTAGTATCTTTTGTATTAACAGCGGTGGGTTATATACCCTTACTGGTGTATGAAATGCTCATTTATCTCTCTCAGCTCTGCTAAATTTATCATACCAGATCCATCAAACATTACAAACCCCAATATATGAATCCCCAAAACTGTTAATATATTAATCCCTATATATATTAATCAGGGAAAATTAATTCCAAGTGGTACCCAACTCAAATGTAAAAATTTTTGAGAATCTAAAACCAGGGCTGGATTATCCATGGCAATGGGCGAATGCCATGAGAGGGGCACCCGCCAATGGGGGGGGGGGGCGCCAAATGATTAAGACAACGATTCGATTTTAAAATATGTCATTTTCTATAGATATTTTTTACTGGAAGAGGTAAACAGGTAAACAATTAACAGTTGATATAATATGCTATATATATACTGTATATAATATATGTATAAAGAAAACTATTGCGATTGAGTGCCCCCCAATTACAGTCAAGTCCACTATGATGCAGTGCCGCAAATCTATCATATCAGACAAACTCAAAAAGGACAGGCATCAGCTATGCGGTTGTTCTAAACGAAGAAGAAAGAAAAACAATCACGGCACATAGCCATGGTTCACAATTTAATCGCCAGCTTTTTTGTTCGGAAAGAAGCAAGGACAGAGAAACGCTGTGGTCAATTTGATATTTGTGAAACGGTTTTCTCTTTTAACTGGTTGCTCAGTTAGTGATGCTTGTAACGTCTGCGTATGTTTTGCTGTGTAGCCTATGTTTTGCTGCTGTGTATGTTTCGCTGCGTCTAGATGTAGGCTACAGGGAGGTGTGGTGAGCGTCAAGGAGAGAGAGAGAGAGAGAGATGCTGTTTATTTCAGTAATAACACTAGTACTGTACGTTGTATTGCTGATAGAAAATATGTTGATAGACCATTTGCAATACATTGTCTTAATAGGCTCTTCTTTATACCTTCATATCACCTCACCTGGTGCTCTATGATCCTTCAGCTGTTAAAATGGTCGCTTGCAACAGTCATTATTGGGCTTGCCTTATTTGGTATATGTCTGCAATGATTTTTTTTTAAACATACTCTGTAATGGTTTTGCATGTATTCCTCATACAGACGATTGATGATGGAAATATTGATATTTAGCATGACGTGTTGCATTGGGATGTGAATTGAATTCAGATTTGAGCATTGTGTGAGGGCTAGCATGGCATTTGTAGGCCTATGGTGTCAGGTTCTTTGGTTGGGTCTTACATTTTTCTGTAGTATGTGTGGTGAGCCTGTACTTTAGCTATAAGTTCATGTAACTCTATGGTCTTTATACCTGTAGCCATAGTCAATTTAACTTTTTAGGTGTAAAATGGGGGGCACTTCAAGGGTGGTCACCCTAGGGCACCATACTTCTTTAATCCGTCCTTGTCTAAAACAAATCCATGTCCTATTCAGTGTGGTACAATCTATCAAATAAATGACTGACCATGCAGTGCTGAGATTTCACAAAGGGATACATTTGAAAATATATATATACTGTCCAACTCACTGTTTAGTGCTTAATGCCGTTTTAGAAGATTCAGTCTGTCTTCAGCTTGCTAAGACATTGCTGCTTTCATTCTGGCTTGTCTAGCCTTGCAAACAACCGATTAGGCTTAGACTGCTGGCGGTTCACATGCAGTGTTGGATATAATAAAATGCATTTGTTTCTGCTTATTGGTAAAATTCTCATTCCTACATGACCATCAGAGTAATTCCGGTTTGGGGCCTTTGGGTGTATTCTTTCAGGTAAAATATTCAAAGTAAATAGAAGATTTCAAAACTTGCACCGGGGTTGCAATTTTTGAAGCGGTATATGGCTTTTTGCTCATCTCATCATGTTCTTTTGTGTTCTTAATGGCTTGCAGTTTCAATCCATTTGCATAACATATTTTTAGCTTAGCATTATAACCTTCCCGGCAAACGATCTCTTTATTCGCATTGTCCAAAGTGCATCCAAAACAAAATCAAGTAGTGCAATCTAGTTTGGGATTAGCTTCTATAGGTCTAATTATAATTACTGGCTCTCACCTTCATTTCACTTCCCTTCCACACTCCCTTCACATCAGCCTGTCACCTCCCAGTGTAAAGTTAGCCACGAATAACAAACTGTAGAACTGTAAAAAGCTGAAACTTGAGAGGAAGGAACACTGAGGAATATGAGAAGAGCTTCCTTTTCATATGAGAAGGAGATAAATTAGAAGAGGTTTATATTTCCAGCAATCTCAATTCTAAATATTGGTGCATCATATAGGCCTATACTGGCACCCCATTGCGGCGCACATCCGATTCAAGACACTGGTATTGGCCTACAGGCAGTAAGGGGAACTGCCTAAGTTTGACCTCCTAGCAATGGTTCGGTTCCAAGCTCCTGCCAGAGAGTTTTGATACACCACCTCGGCTGGTCGGCTGGCACAACCATTGCTCAGCTCAGTCACGACTCTACTCTGTCCCGGTACCGCAATGGCAGAACGAGCATCAACAACTCGGTAACTGTCACGTTCCGAGCACCAATCCAATATCCCTCTTTACCTCGCCTCCTGTTAATTCCCTATCCCACACCTCCCTTCCCCATCCCCTTTTCATTATCTTTCTTTCTATCTGTCTCCCACTTCCTGCTCAGTTGGGTCTGTCATTTCATTAATCTCACAAGCAGATTGCCTCTTTTAATTAGTCTATGTCTCCCATCTTGCGTGGAATAATCACTGCAGTAATAGGGATAAGGACGTTTCCACGGTGATTGTGATATAATTTAATTAGCTTTATGATTAAAAGATAGATTCACTTTTCAGCTCCGTTGACACTCATAGTGTCAATCAGCAAAGTGATCTCAGGACCATGTGCTTTACAAAATGTATTTCCCTTCTGGTCTCCTACAGTACAACATGGGAATAGGAGGAAAACGTACATTTGATTTGAGACAAAGACATACGTTACGCACATTACAAAGACACATGGAATGTTGTACATATGCACTGGGTGTCACATACTGTAGGCTACAGTAATTTGAGGAACATTACATAATAGGACGCAAGTCTGTTGCTTGATTTTATTTTCAATGTTCTCGACTAAAGATCAATTCGATAATCCAGGAAGCATCTATAAATGCAAGCTAGCATCGAATTAGAGTGTAGTGTATGCGGGGCGTTAGCGTCAGTCTGCTGTCTTAAGCTAATAATACCAGAGCTTGAGAGAAAGAATACCACTTCCTGTCATGAGTTTCACCTACTGACATGAAGTAGGGTACATCTAGTCTTCTGTCCTGTCTCTGTTTCTGACAATGGGATTCATAAGATGCAATCCAAATCCCCGATAAGGCCCTTTTCAGAGGACATTGTGCACAGTTTTGGGCTTGATCTGCAGGTTAATGTTGTGAAACCCGTTGCCAATATAGGCCACTGTCCTGTGGATATTCCCCCGGGGTGAGGACCTCAGGCAGTAGATGTTCCCTGTTGATCCGCTCCTTTTTAAAAATTCTGTCAGATCACTGGCTACAGGGGACACATAATGAAAAGCAGAGGAAACAGAAGACTCCAGAGTACATCATTAACCCCCTTTTTTCTATTAGGGCACTCAATGTAAAAGGAAGATAAAGGAAAACATGGCCACCAGCTTGTTAAGAACCTACGTACACAGCTCCCAGTGGGTGCTACAGTCTCAATTGTTTCATTGCTTGAGCAGCCCCAGTGCTTAGGAGGTTTTAAAACACAGTTTCCCTTAGTAAGTAACTTTACAGGGGACCTTTAAACAGCTTACTGACTGAGACTGAAACCCTAAACAGGGGCACTACATATCTCTGTACCTGACGGGCCCATAAATTGGGTCAAAAAAATCGTTTGGGGTTACAGCCCTCAAGACAGATATGTTGCCTTAGCATTAGTGTGCATGCATGAGAGAAGATCAAGACTCAGGATGAATGGTCATTCGATTTTATTTCTGTGTTCAGGAGGGATCATTAATATTTCCAATATTATACCCCCTACTGGGAATTACATGCAGGCACATTAGCCTGAGGCCATTGTTCTGACAGAGAGAAGTGGATATCCGTTTTTGCCTGAGCTGCCGTGATGAATTTGTCATTGTATTGCAAGCTTATTGCTGAGGATGAGACATCTGCATGATTGTGGGCCTCTAACAAAGATTCTGAAGATTGCAGAAATGCTTTTCTGTTTTATTCTATTTGTGAATATAATCATTTTTGTGTGTGTGTGTGTGTGTGTGTGTGTGTGTGTGTGTGTGTGTGTGTGTGTGTGTCTTCAGTCTCCGATGAAGATGA
>JAOEHI010046964.1:0-20696 GCA_025447815.1 Percopsis transmontana | reverse complement strand
GTGAATGGTTGATTAGATAATTGCATTAATGAGAAATTGAACAGGTGTTCCTAATAATCCTTTAGGTGAGTGTATACACACACACACACACACACACACACACACACACATATGTGTATATATGAGGTTGGTTTCATTTTGGATATCGAAGTTAGTTTTGTGTTAGCTGACCTGTTTCTACTTCAGCAATATCGATGAAGTGGTCCTCTGAAGCAGATGCCAGCATCTTCCCATCATGGCTGAAACTCAAAGTCCTGACTGGCCAGTCCAACCTGTAGCAGAGAAATACGCTTCTTGGTCAATTATGCATTCCCATAATGCTTTACTGGCTGCTAGACGTTTCTTGTTTATATGTGGTCAGCACAAATGTAACAGAAACTGTTAACTTAAAAAACAGTTTCAATGAATGAATCAAAGTTTCCCATCCAAGTTAGTTAATCATATTTTTAATAAGAGCTTGAGGTACAACCAAGTCAATCGCAGGTACAACTACATAACCACAGAGCAAGTTTAATGTCTCCAGTTCACCTCACGTGCATGTCTTGTGGAGCCACCAAAATATACAGTTATATGCAAAGGTTTGGGAAACAAACTAGTTTTTAATTTAAATTATTTTTTTACTGCATAGGTTAAATTAACACACTAACAATCCACAATAACGCACTAACTCCAACACACTAACATAACACTCATACACACTGATAACAAACCTAGTGACTCAATAACAGGTGAATTAGCTGGGACAGACCTGGAGAAGCAGCGAACACACACCAGCTCCTCCACGTTCCATAGGCTGACCAGGGCATCAGCGCTGCCTGTAGCAAAGTACTTCCCTGTGGGGTCAAACTTGATACAGATGCAGTTGGACGGGTGTGCGTTGATGGACTGAATGGGCTTTAGCTCAGGATAACTGGACGGGGGATAACACAAGAAAATACAGGTTTACATCGCATTTGCATTTAAAGCAACCACACCAATGAGACTAAACATTATGACCAGCATCTGCGGCTACGCAGCCCCCTATGGTGCGATGCACTGTGTGATGAGGCACATTCCTCCTGTAACCATCATTACAGCCTTCTGCGACATGTGCCACAGTATCCCTTCTGTCTATTCAGACCAGATGGGATAACCTTTGTTGCCTTTGCGCATCAATGATCCTTGGGCGCCCAACACCCTGTCCTTCCTCAGACCACCGTGTGTAGGAACTCACCACTGATGACAGGGAGCACCCCACAAGCCATGCTGTTTGGGAGATGCACCGACCCAGTCATCTGGCTGTGACCATTTGGACATTGTCAAAGGGTCTGAGGTCTTTACACCTGCCCATTTCTCCCAAATCCAATACATTGACTACAAGAACTGACTGTTTGCCTATGTCTAACATATCCCAAATCTTGACATGCGCCATTGATAGATAAGATAATCAATGTTCTTCGCTTCATCTGTGAGTGGTCATAATGTTTAGCTCTACATACAAAATCTACATGACCCTGCTTTTTAATCACTTAGACTTTGTCTGTGGCTTAATAAGTAAGGCTAACTGTTTATCAGTTGCAAGACTGGAAAGCTGAAGATTGCAGTTTCTAGTTAAAACATTAACGTTTATTTTTCCATGTTTTTTTCTTTTACAATAGCTTGTTTGTTGCATGCCATTCAAGCACACGTACGTCAAGATGCACTGGGTGAGCAGTTTTATACACATCCTATCCAGTTATTTTAATACGTCAATGTCCTCCCACTTTTGCTGAGCATTTAGTGAGTCAGGCATTGCCTTTGTAAATGGTATTTTCCAGTTAGGAGAGAGCTTTGTGGGTGGTGAAAAATGAAAACAGTTATCTAAGAGGCAATGAATTGCCTCTTAGAATTGAATAATTCAATTTGAATCGATTTGGTTAAAGTATTACAAGGAGCAGATAGTGGTTAGGCATTTTGCTCAAGGATGCTTACAGGTAGGCCAACTCCAGGGCTCGAACTCATGACCTTCAGGCTGGGAGTCGAACACACAGACTGAACTATCCTGCCCCCCTATCCTGAATAATGGAGTGGTGATCCCGGTCTCATTGGTCAATAGTGTTAAACACATAACTTCTGGTGGGTCTCTGGCGGGAGCATTCAATGTTATCTTTTTTTAGCAGGCTGTTGAAAGAGTCTCAGATGAAGAGAAGTAAGTCTGTATTGTGTTACCTCGTGGGATGAATGAAATAGCAATTTGTTTGACAAAAGAATGATGCATTAATGGTGGACTGCAGTTATAAGTCTGGGTTTCCATTGACACTAATAGTGATTTTGGCATTTTGCTTTCTTGAACCTGCTTTTCCTTCTTACACACTTGAAACTACTCCACCATATACTGTTACTATTAATTCGCTAATTATAGACTAATTTAATAAACTACAGCTAGCTCATACAAAGAAAAGCCAAGCCAAGCAATGGTCTGTCCCCTACCTTAATATGTTTATACATCCATTGCCGTTGGTGAGGAAGAACATGTCGTTGTCGTTGTTCCAGGAAATCTCATTCACCTCGAACTTGAACTGCTCTTCGGCCTTGGAGCGATGAGTCTTGGCATCAATGAAAGTCACCACGTCATCCTTGTTGCCCACGGCGATGGTCTGACCATCTGGGCTCCAGCAGATGTTGATGTTCTCACCTAAAAGCAAAAAGAGCAAGATAACCCAAGCATCTACTTCACTTTCTGCATCCTTCTTTAAAATTTAAACATATTGGTGTGGAATGTGTTTGTTGGGGCCTATATTCTCCAGGTACAATAAGTATTTAGCCTGATAAATATTTGGTTTTGGCTAGTATTTGTAATTCATTTCATTTAGTAACTTTAAGCCACCAAAATTAGTTAACTGGTTGGCAACTCTTCACACCTTTAGTATTGACGGTGGCGATGCATTTAGTGGTACGGACGTCCCATATACGGATGGTTTTGTCTCCAGATGCCGTGACAAACAGGTCTGGGTTGGTTGGGTGCCAACAGAGCTGGTCCACACTATCACTATGACCCCTGTAGTTATTTTCCTTCACCTGGGAACGGAGAGAAAGATTAATGAGCAAGATTAGTGATGTATTCAAATAAAGGATTTGTTCAAAACCCTTATTCGCCAAGTGGTTCAGTCACATTTCCGTTTTCCCAAAACGTTATAAGCCACTCACAACCAAGATGCCCTGTGAAGAATGTATGTATCGTTCAATGAACGAGTGACTCAATTCATTCAATGATGCATAGTCTCTTCCTTGATGTTTAGACTTGAAACTGCATTCGGTCAGAGTTACTCAAGTGACATTACATGTCCCTAAATATGCCCACAGCCCACCCCCAAAAGGATATTTGCTCATGCTAGAAACAGGAACAGTTTTTTTATAACTAAGCCATAGCAGGAGATTAAAAAAAAAATAATAATATATATATATATATAAAAATGTATGTGGTGATATGAGATATTACACACCATCCCTCACAGTTTACCAATTTTATTCAAGAATATGACTGAGTAGGCTACTGTATTTCTAGTGGATATACAGACTGATTCAGTGTCAGTAATGAAACTGACAAATTTAATAAGAGCTAGTGGCCCTCATTTATGAAAACTTCTTAGAAATGATCTCAGATTTAAGAGTGGGAAGAGACTTACGATCATTTAAAAGTGTGATTCAGGAAACTGTCGCACACACGCATAATGTATGCAGGTGTGGCAATCATCAACCTATAAATTGAAGCTTTCAGCTTGTCACAGGTTGCAGACAACAAAATGGTTTCATTTGGCAGCCTCAAAAGTGGCATTAAATTTAGTAGAAAGGGAAAACGTGGACCAAAATCACAGATGCAATTAACACGGTTTCTACGGATAAAAGGATGCCCCAAGAGGTAGGCTATTTCAGATATACTATACATGTATATTCCTTCCATTAACCACGTTTGAAGAATGAGGGCCAGTTTGTGACCCCGGATTATATTGAGTTGCTCATAAAGGCTACAATGGCTTTTGGTTACAAGTCACTACTGCACTGCACTACTTTACTATAATGTTTATTGTATGCAGTGCTTATATTTATTTTATTGAATAGTAAGCTTAGTCTATTATTCAAAATATCAGTTTGACGCCTGATACCAGGCTGTTTGGGAAGTCATTGATGGAGTACCGGTAACTTACTAGCGTTTGCCTGCTAGCTAACTCACCAGGCGGTCTTTCTCCAGGACAAAAACGCTGGCAGTTTTATCAAAAGAGCCCGAGGCCAGCCTCCTGCCGTCACAGCTCCATGCGACCGAGTGCACTTTAGCTGTATGAGCAGGAAACTCCCTGCTCTTGTTGTTGTTTCTGAAACTCTCCTGCATCTCCTGGTAGTACTGCGACTGCAACGCCATTATTTCTGTGCGGTGGCTTTTTTTCTTCTGGTGTCTTTTCTTTTTGTGGCTTGTTACCGACTTAAATGTACTACTGCCACCAGCTGGACTTGTGGCAGTAGTGCAGTAGTTTGTCGATATGTTACATGGTTTGTGTCTGTGTTGCATCAACGTAAAACGGTTTCACCATCCCCTTATATCCCATAATATATACAGTGTATATACTGTATATTAACAGTATTTTTTCTTTTTTTTTTAAATTGTGTTTTAAGGTCCATATAAGGTCCATAAACTTGGCCATGTCGCGGTAAAGATATAGTCAGAGGTAGGCCTACCTTTTTTTTTTTTTTCCTTAGTTTGGTTGCTAAGGTCTTTTGTTCAACGGACTCCAGGGGTTCATCAAGTATAAGACCAACCAAGATAAGGAGTAAACCTTAAATACTTAAGTGAACATTTGAAAAAACTTTAAGGAGAATGCTTAAGGGTGTTTTGTGCAACCAAACCAATTTATTTGAAGGAAACTTTAACTCGGACATTAACAAAAATCATAATTTAAGGTGTTTTGAGCAACCGGCCCCATACACTACGGTCAAATTCAACGTCCCTGCATATTACAGTTAAAAACTAAGGCTTTAGCCTACTCTATTGTACTAATATGAACTATTAATAGGGTTCTGTTTATAGATGGTTTACCTATTGGGAATGTATTAAATACAGTTTAGGTCAGAAGCGCTCTTCGTCTTATCACTTACTAATGACTCCACTCTGGCGTCAGATAGGCCTACTGATAATCTGGTATAATATATAGAGTGCCATCTGCTGATAATGCTGTGTCTATCAGGAATAAAATAACCACCCATCCCAGTAAAATACCTAACTAGGGATGCACCTAAATGAAAATTCTTGGCCGATATTTTTTCACCACTACATAAATTCAATATTAAAAAGTGTGGTTTTACTATTTTGTCTTGCTTTTCAAAGAAAAGAAAAACGATTACAAAACTACAATTTCAAAATATTTATTTAACACTGAACATTTTTTTAACATTCCAGCAGACATTATACCAACAAAGCACAACGTAACTTTGATCGATCCACAACAAATGAATAACCTCTGATAATTTTAGATAACAGTCTTTGCCATAGTTTCAAACTGATGAATAAAAGTTCAGATCTTTAAAGCAGGGGGCCTCCAACCTGTGACTCAGAAGCTATAATTCTGTAAAGTAGCCTATAGTATGATTCGGGATGGTAAACCCTGATCCGGCTTGTTCCACCGCCAACAGTGGCCTAACCTTACTTGATAGGTGGGGTGTATGCTGGATC
This sequence comes from Percopsis transmontana, assembly GCA_025447815.1. Lineage (NCBI taxonomy): Eukaryota > Metazoa > Chordata > Actinopteri > Percopsiformes > Percopsidae > Percopsis > Percopsis transmontana. The sequence continues at coordinate 15,016 of JAOEHI010046964.1, read as the reverse complement.
GCGATAGCCACGTCAATATAACGATCAACATCATACGCACATGAAGAAGAAAGTGACATAATAAAAACAACATTGGAGGACATCCAGCAGATCTTGTTCTTGCTTCTCGGCATATGACCAATCAACGGTCTGCTAGTGAGTCTAGCTCCACCCTTTGGGTACCGAACCACTGTACAGGTATCCCAACGGAAGGGTCCCGAGATAGTGGTAGGCTACGGATCACTAAAATTAATCTTACCTGCTGTATATTGGGGAACCCACTTGGTTTGAGTCCGAGTTTTTATAGTATTATTTGGGTGCAAGTCCCACCGTATTGAATATTAGGATTATGCTCTCTACTTTGTCCTTGGCAAGCCTTAGTTCTTTTTTGACCCGTTTCTGTACAGCTACAACGAGCTACAAAATCGCTGCTGGTGTGAATGCACCGTCAGATTGTCTTTAAACTGTCCAACAGTATGTAGTCTTTATGAAGTCTTTAACACTAGGAGAGCCGTGCCAGTATTACATAACGCACCTCGAAGGTCTTCAGCCCGCCCAGTCTTCAGAATGGGACGCTGTTCCTGACACACTATGATCGCTAGATGGCGCTTCTTGCACGGAGCCAATAGTTTGGTCATAAGCGCAACTTAGGCGCACACCTGTCATTTATTTCCGTGTTGATAGTCTGTGATTATTTAAATAGAAGGTTTGTTGTCTATCCCACTTTTCTTCATTAAGAAAAATATTTTGATTATTTAGTTTATATTTTCTTTGTGGCAACCAGTTTGCAAATGCATAGGCTATAGTTCTATTACAAAAAAAGAACTCGACACAAAACCATCTGAGCAAGATAAGGCAAGACCAGTTCCACCAACGTTTTCAGTTTCAACTTTTCATTAATTTATTATAATGGAGATCATGTCACACAAATTGCAGTTACCGCAGTTGGTTTATAGCCCGTGTTGTACGTGTTGAAATATTGTGTAAAGTTTCTTACTGCATCTTTAATGCAACTGTATGTAAATCAGCTGCTGCTCATTTCCCACCGCTTTTTTGAAGATTTATAGTATAGACAGATGGGAGGGGTTATGTTTTATGCATAAAATCATTAAACTATAAATTAGAACTGTGGATAAGCACGTATGCCGTCAAGGAGTGTAAGAAATATTTGTTATGCATTTTTAATATACTCTTAATGGTTAACTTCACTCTGAGTTTACTTGCTTTCCACAGTATTTGTCAGCTTGTCCCTTGCCATTTGTCCTCAATGAATTGTCTAGTTTAATTTCACAACTCATTCAAGGAGTGTCTTATTATGAAGTAAATATGAATGAGGAAATAAAATGAGAATAACAGACATGTTTGTAAACTAGTATACCCATATCCTTGCACACACACATACCTGTTCACACCTATGGTAAACACAACCCCTGGGCCCCCGTACAACACACAAATTATTAGGCTAAGACAACACTATGGCCAAGACATCCCTATGCTGTACATGTCATGTACACACCCAGAGAGGACGTACATACCCAAACCCCACACACATCACGTATCTGTCTTTTTGAAGATGAAGAACTGTGATATTACAAACAATGATTAATCCATTATCTGATACTTTGTATAGAGGGAATGAACCAGACACCATTTGGTCTTGCTCTGACGCCTGAGGAGCAAAATAATAATAAATATGCTAGAACAATGTAAAAAGTATCCACACCATAAGTAGAACATTTGACTGCATGTAATGTATATGTTCCTTACCTAAGTATATATACTGCCTCCTTTTTCTCCTCTCCAATACAAAATCTCAAAAACACTTTTCAATTCAAGTATGAAGCAGGTCAAAACAGAACTGCAAAAAAGGAGTCGCATAGTGCTAGTGTAGTAGCAGTTTCTTTGCGCCATTATCAGTTGACACCGTCTGATACATTGAGCTCAGGATGCATACACTTCTTCCGGCCCTCAGCAACTTCGTGGAAAATCTTTCAGACTGTGCCTGTGTACATGGGGTACCCCCGACCGCCATTTTAAAAACTGACCCTCTGATGAACAGTTGTTCATCCAGTTATGTTCTCACCGGGAGTGTAAGAATACTGTTTTTCATAGATGTATAAAATATTTCAGATATCATGGCAAATCTGTCACAAGGTGGGCAGCGCTAGTGTTCTTGTCATCAAAGCGCATGCATAATATCTATGATATCAACATAACATTTTCTCTAATCCGCGAGACTGCAGTGCATAGACCCTTCTCCTTCACTGTGTTACACATTATGCTTCTTGGTCACAGAATGCCGGATTGCTATGTAAAAAGACATATGCTACTCGGTTAGGTTTGGCATAATGTTCTGACAATGTTCTCAACATTCTCAAAACGTTTTTCGAACAGAAAATGTAGCTGGGTCGTCACTTTGAAAAAATGCTTAGTTCTTCATCTGTCTGTTTGAACTTTTCGCTCAGCTCCACATCACTGTAGCCTATTTTAGTATATTTTGCAAATCAAAAAAAGTTGAAATAAAAATACTATTATAATAGCTACAAATAGGTAGGGCCTACATTTTGAACGCATATTTATCATGTTATCACCTGTCAATTGCACTCAAATAGCCTATGTTTCGATTGGTCATTATATTGAATGGGTTCCCATTTGCAAATGTTCATGAAATTATTAGGCTAGCCTACTTCATTGCATGGAGTTGTAGATGATGTCGGATGTCGGCTGTAAGGTTATTGTTCGTTTTTTGATTTTCCATTTTCAAAACCAATCGAAAACAGCTCCTTTACCAGCTCAAGAATAATTTGACTTATTATTGCAAAGATGTTTTGTTTTTTGTTCACTCTGGTTCGCAGACCGGCCAATCTGCACTTCTAATGAAGGCTAAATTATTCAACAGACTTGAAAATCCTCAATATATCATACATGTGTAACAAATGTCCTGAAATCTAGAAATCCCCCAAAATTTTTAAAAATATTTCAATAACTACACGCATTAAAAATAATGATGATGACATTATAATAATATTAATATAATTAGTATTAACCTCATTGGGAATGCACTTTACCTTGCAAAGTGTGTCAATTAAACCTGGTATTCCAACAATATCAACAAAATTCTAATTTTCATTGTTTAAAAGACATAGTATGTAACTTGGGGTCCAGAAAAAAAGGCATTTGCAAAATGGGTGTAGGAGAAACAGCTACATGTTACTGAATGAAAACCATGTGGGGCGGTAATAGCAGTCTTTGTCCACTAGTTGTTTTCCTGTTTGCTTTCTGGTGAAGCGCTGGGCTGGAATTCAGCATGTCAAACTATAATGAAGATCTGACAGACAGGAACAAGAGTTAGTGTTGTACTACAACTAAGATAAACTAATTTAATTAATCTAATACTACACAAAATTTCAGGGGCTTTAACAGATAGGTGCACATTCAACCCAGACCATATTGTTGTTTACCATCATTTATAATGGTGAAAGCACAAATCCCCTAGCATTATTATTTGGCTTCTTACTAGGTTTAGAATGCAGTTCAATGTGCAAATGTTATAATGCTTCAAAAACTAGTCAGACATGACTTTATATGTTTTCTTGAAAATAGTCACAAACCATGTCTTTAATCAGATTTTAATCCAGAGCTACAAGCGTGCCAAAAACAGGACGTTTTAAATGGGAATAACGTAGCTAGCAATATGTTTTTGTGTAATTAGGACACACAAGGCTATACTGAAAGTTGGTGCAATGCACTATTAAAAGTGATGGGACACAGAATTTTTATGGTTTGATTTGGGGGAAAAAAACTATCCTTTAAGGTACCATTCTATTTTTAAAAGAAGAATTCCCAAACACAAAGACACACCTCAGTCAGCTGGATCCAGAAATCAGAGTCGGACTGCACCACCAAACGCAACACTGAAATGGGCTGCAAGGCTGCCTCAATCTCCCCCTCAGCTACACCTTCCACAAAGGAACCTGCCCAACACAGACAATCTAACAATGTCACAATTAACAACAAGGTGTTTAAATGGTTATCCAGTATGTAAACATCACATCATCAATGTGTTAAATTGAATGACTGTAACGCCCGTGTAGTGATGAGAGTAGGAGCGAGCAATAGAAGCAACACAAACAGGCGTCGAAGCAGGACGAAGCAGAAAATGCTCAAAGCGTATTTTAATGCAGAGTGTACAGACATTGTGAAAGACTGACTGATGCTGGCTGGACAACACACTCTAAAAACACAAAGCCACAGTTAAACAATGACCGACAGCGAGATACGCTGCCGGTCCAACTCTCTAAAAACAGTCAATTGCCCACAGGGGACAGGCAGCGACGGCGAAGACCCTCAGGCGGCTGGACATGGGACAGGCTGCAGCGGCTGCTGGGACCCTCAGGCGGCTGGACATGGGACAGGCTGCAGCGGTTGCTGGGACCCTCAGATGGCCGGACCAGGGGCGGGCCGCTGAGGCGGGGGACCCCACTGACGGCTGGTGAAGTTGGCAGAGACCCTCAGAAGGCTGGTGGCTGCAATGTGAAACCACAGGCATCCAGGCGTCCAGGCTAGGCCCCAGCGCAGGCGACTAGCCCCCCCAGTCTCCAGGCGCCCGACAGGCTGGCAGTGCCTCCTGCATGCGGACCAGCGGAGCCTCCTTGATGCTGGGTGGCAACATCTCAGGGACACTAACCGGTGGGGCCAGGACGGCACTGGATGGCGACGCTGGATGGCAACGCTGGATGACGACGCTGGATGGCGACGCTGGATGACGACGGCTTCTACAATATCAGAAGGATAAGGCCATTCCTCACAAATGAAGCAGCACAGCTCCTAGTCCAAACTGTAGTAATCTCACATCTAGACTACCGCAACTCTCTACTCGCCGAATTACGGGTCTCTGCTACCAGATCCCTACAACGAATCCAAAATGCAGCAGCACATCTAGTATTCAACCAACCAGTTGAGTTCTTGTGAGTCCATGTAACCCCCTCATTTTCGAGACCTTCACTCGCCCCCCCATGTCTCAGCCCGCATCCAATTCAAGACATTAGTGTTGGCCTACAAGGCAGCAAAAGGAACCGCCCCACTCTACCTCCAAGCAATGGTAAGATTCCAAGCCCCAGCCAGAGCACTAAGATCAACCACCTCGGCTGGCAGGCTGGCACCGCTGTCGCTACGAGCTGCGCGTAAGAGCCACGCAGCCCAGTCCAGACTCTTCTCTGTCCTGGCGCCGCAGTGGTGGAATGAACTCCCTGCAGCGGTCAGATAAGCGTCACTACAAATCTTCAGCAAGAGGCTTAAAACCCACCTCTTCAAGATCCATCTAGGTACCTTGGCTACCGATCTTTCCACCTTCATAGCCCTAATTCTTTTTACTCTTATATCAGCTCTTAGAATATTAAGCACTTTGCCGTTAGCAATTTTAGACCGTTTGAAGAGTGATTATTGCAATTATTGACTGTTTTGAGTAACGGCCCTGTGGGAATGATAACTTTCGAGTAATGTTCTGCAAATGCATAGATAAAATAGCCTTGTTACATGATGGTAAATGGACTGCATTTATATGGCTGTAGCGCACACACGACTGTCCACACGGTATTAGAGGTTTCTCTGTGCCCTGCACAGCTTTATTCCACTCTCAGTAGACGTACAGGACTTACACTGCCTGGCACATAGACCTTTCACATCGAGATCGTACAGGACTTAACACTGCCTGTAATATATAGATCACCCACGCAAGATTGAATGCTGCTTGTTGAGTTCTGTCAGTGTCCTCCTACTGACCTCGCTCTCGGCCGTAGACAATCACTGTTTTAAAAAGGGAGACAGGTGATTAACAAATACCCACACCTGTCCCCTAGCCCTGTGAACCACACCTCCCCACACACAGACAGGGTTAAACCATGCCCACACTTCCACAATAGCACTTTTCTGTAGCAAACAAGCCACCCAAAGCGCTGTACATCATTGCCTCACATCGACCCATTCACACACCGATGGTGGTGTCTGCCATGCAAGGCGCCATCTAACACATTGGGAGCAGTAAGGGTTAGGCGTCTTGCTCAGGGACACCTCGACACTTAGACAGAAGTCTGCGGGTATCGAACCAGCGACTTCTTGATCGCCAGACAACCTGCTCTACCCCCTGTGCCACTGTCGCCCCAATGATCCTACGCTTATTCTGGAAGAATGTTATGTGCTTGCAAAAACTGGTGGTTAACCAGTTCAACTGTTAACAAATGTACTAAAAGTCGCTTTGAATAAAAGCGTCTGCTAAATGCTGTAAATGTAAAGGCTAGTTCCACGCTCTCCGAAGGGCGTCTGCCGGATGGCCACCCGGGTCCCCCAAATTGGCGCGTACGGCTCCTCGAAAAGATCACCGTCCAAATCGGTGTTGTCGGTGGGAGCATGGACCACGGCACTGTGCACCCCGGCCCCCATAATGGCGCTTGGCCATCCCAGCACTGCACTGCCCAGGCTGAGCGGGATGTCGTTGGCGGGCAGGAGGTGCTCATACTCCGGCGGTGATCTTGACTAAGGCGGCGTGGCTGCTGAAAAGTTGGTGTGTGATGTCAGTTGGGGCAAGCATTGAAATACTGTAGATGATTTCATAAAGAGGCAGGGCCAGACCCAAGAATCTTTTTCCAATTGTACGCATTAAAATATTGTGTAGTATAGAAAATAGTGTAGAAAATAAGTTTCTTACGGCATCTTTAATGCAACTGTATGTAAATCAGCTGCTGCTCATTTCCCACCCCTTTTTTGAAGATTTATAGTATAGACAGAGGGGATGGGTTATGTTTTATGCTTAACATCATTAAACTATAAATTAGAACTGTGGATAAGCACGTATGCCGTCAAGGAGTGTAAGGAATATTTGTTTGTTTGTCATTACTCTTAATGGTTAACTTCACTCTGAGTTTACTTGCTTTCCACAGTATTTGTCAGCTTGTCCCTTGCCATTTGTCCTCAATTGTCTAGTTTAAGTTCACAACTCATTCAAGGAGTGTCTTATTATGAAGTAAATATGAATGAGGAAATAAAATAAGAAAGACAGAGTCATAATGTACACTTGTATACCCATATCCTTGCACACACATATACCTGTACACACCTATGGTAAACACAACCCCTGGGCCCCACCAGCCACATGCACACATTCTCACACGCATACAGACAGTTGACACTTGAATGAATTTAGATAACCCAAAACAAACACACACACAGACTGTCCGAACAAAAACATACACACAACACACAAAGTATTAGGCCAAGACAACCCTATGCTGTACATGTCATGTACACACATGACATGTATGGCCCACACACATCACGTATCTGTGTTTTTGAAGATGAAGAATTGTGATATTACCAACAATGATGAATCCATTATCTGATACTTTGTACAGAGGGAATGAACCAGACACCATTTGGTCTTGCTCTGACGCCTGAGGAGCAAAATAATAATAAATAGGCTACAACAACAATGTAAAGACTGTTAATCTTTCTTGAAAGTCTCCACACCATAAGTAAAACATTTGACTGCATGTAATGTATATGTCCCTTACCTAAGAACATATAATGCCTCCTTTTTCTCCTCTCCATTACAAAGTCTCAAAAACACTTTTTGATTCAAGTATGAAGCAGGTCGAAACAGAACAGGAAATGTCTGCATAAAAGGAGTCCTGAGTGAATGTTCTTGGGCTATTTCCATTATATTCCATATTGACCTGCTTTAATCGTATGAAGCTCCTGGTGAAGTGTATTATTTCAAGATAGGGAACATAAACAGTCAATGGTTCTAAAAAAAAATTCACTATTACTATAACTAGAGCCCATAGTGTCTGAATCAGATTCCTATCTTAGTTCGTAGTTCCCTCGATACGGGTCCTCAATAGAATTAACCATGTAGAGGAATAGGGAATGAGTGATTTGGGACTCTACACAGGGATTCCATGTCTGGCTAGCGCTACAATAAAGTTACATGTGGCATGACCACTTCTCCCCTTCTGGGTGATAAGACGTGTTAGATCCGAGAGTGTTAACATATAGTTTGTTGTTGGTGGTGGTGGTGGTGGTGTTTTACCACTAATTTCCTCGACACCAACACCTAAGATGGAAACCTAAATAGAAGACTAGTCTAGCTAAACACAAACTGGTAACTAAATAATGCATGCAAACGCACACTGTGCACACACACACACACACAAGTTACCCACATTGCTGGGAAGTACCTCAACCGTTGTGTTGTATAACCTGTCTCCATTAGTCTGAATATTTCCACTACGGAAGAGGTATCTGGAATAAAGACAAACGAGTACAGATTTAGAACATATAGGTTTACAAAACCTTCAGAGACCAGAAACATAAATATATAAACCACATAGCCATTCGCTGGGCGAAATAGAGTAAAATGCTCATCCCTATAATAGACAAGCCTAGCACAAGCATTGCCACCATATCAACGACACACACACACACACACACACACACACACACACACACACACACACAAACATGTTTCAGACTGCAGGCACTAAATGTGTTGATCATAGCTCCAAATCAGTTTCTTTATCTTAGAGCATTTTTTTATTTGCAATTTGAGGTACTTAGTAACATATAGAGCTCTTATGACTGTCGATGTGACTGTTCCAATATAATGCTGGTACATATGATGACTAGTCTATGGCCATTTCAAATAATATTACTAAGTCACTCTAAAAAAAACGTTTGATAAAAGCATCTGCTTACATTCATTGAATGCTGCTGAAATAAACAAAGTTTCAAAAGGAGATGATGATGATGTACTTATCACTGAATATTGTTTATGGACTACCATGGCCACAAAATGTAGTGAAATGGAAATAAAACAGTTCTAGAACATTTTTGAGAATTTATTGGCAGTGGGTGTGAGAGCATGGACTGGTGCCAGGCATCTCAGACGCTAAAATGTTAAACTGTTTGTGTGTTTGCACCATAGACTGTATAAATAAGTGGACAAACCCTCTGTGACGTCACCCATAGGTTTTCTGAAGAACGGGTTTGAACCCAAGTATGCTGGCTTGGGCCATCGCCATCTTGGCAGTGTTAGACTCCTGTCTAACTCCTGGCTATGTATAATGAATGGATAAATTGATGGCCTAATATAATTTCAACTGAGTTATAAAATAATTCACCCCCGTACAGTTGTCATGAACAGGTAAACCAGGCTGTACACATGTTTATTTCTGCTGTAAATGGTCCAGTTCTTATGCTCACGTGCACATTGTAGGTGCCTTCGGCAGTGGACAGGGTTCAGTATGGGCCTCCTGACTGGTCTGCAGTTACGCAGCCCAATACGCAACAAACAGCGATGTACTGTGTGTTCTGACACCTTTCTATCAGAACCAGGCTTCGCTCCCCACATGCATCAATGACCCTCAGCCGCCCATGACCCTGTCGCTGGTTCACCGCTTTTCCATCCTTGGACTACTTTTGATACTGTACTGACCACTGCAGACCGGTAACAACCCACAAGAGCTGCAGTTTTGGAGATGCTCTGACCCAGTTATCTAGCCATGACAATTTGGCCCTTGTCAAATTCACTCAATGCTTGCCCATTTTCCTGCTTCTAACACATCAACTTTGAGGACAAAATGTTCACTTGCTGCCTAATATATCCCACCCACAGACAGGTGCCATAATAACGAGATTAGCAGTGATTCACTTCACCTATCAGTAGTCATAATGCTATGGCTGATCAGTGTATACTAGGGTAGTGTATCTCTAACTCCTATGATACACATCTTGATATGTGATAGCATGTAGCATGATAAATGAAATATATATTTTAAGCATTTAGGATTTAATGGAATATGAGTTATGTTCAATGCGATGCTGTCACACACACACACACACACACACACACACACACACACACACACACACACACACATCTGAGCCACATCACTAATCACCAGACTCCTGGCTTATTTAACCTCTGTGTTTTCATAGGCGGTTTTGAACTCTTCAGGAGTAACGTTGCTCCCTCTCTTCTCCCAGGTTATCACATTCTTTTCGGATTTGGTAAATTTACTTAGTTCTTACATGCGCATGGCTACAACTATTTCAGTTTAGCATTTTTGGCCTTATTGGCTTAGTGTATATTTTTTGATTGTCATTTTTCTTTTTTATAAACTTCTTATTTTTGGAACTAAGAATCCCCGTGTTGTCTACTCTTTGCAATTGTATCCTTTCTGCACTCCTGTCAGATGCAGTGCAATACCAAATGATGCAATTCAAATAGCTTACTGCAAACCATTCCATTTTTGACACTGGTTGCAAGGAAAATCTATTTAGCATAAACCAACACCCAGATATTGTAGAGAGAGACAAAATGTAGGCTACATTTAAATAGGCCGCTCACATTTTGAGCACCATGATAACATTTTATTAGTGGCGGGCAGTGCATAAACCATGTGGCCCATCAGATCAGGCCTCGATCCTCCCACCCCCTATTTTGAAATTGAGATTTTGTGTCACTTCGCCAATAGGAAACCACTACAGAACACTGGCTAACAAAGACAGTGCCTTTCCTCTAAAGGGAGAAGCAGCAAGAAGACATAGATTTGAAGCCTACGTGTACTTCAAATGTGTATGTATTGTGTGATGTTCATTTGTGAAACTAGGCATTTTCTGGAGAATCGCATATCCCACGACATTCTTTTGCAATTTACTATGTTAATTCAACGTCCTAGTCCGTTTAAAAAGCAAAGCAAATGGACTGACCCTTTAACATGGGTGGGTTGGGCAAAGCAGATGAGCATGTAGTCCCCTCGCATGGGAGTGAGTCCCCAGAAGAAATCCAGGCCACGGTAGGCCCTGTCAAGGGTGTGTTGCTGGTAATGTGTCAGGCTGCTGTTTACCTCTGCTGCAGGGTTATTGTGAGCCTGGAAGAGGACTTTTTTCCCAAAGTCTTTATCCTAGAGGTTGACACACAGTGCCAGTCAAGAGAGCTAGCTAGATACGCATGAACATGAATCCATTAACACAACATTTCTAATAAGAATACAATTACCAACCTGGAGACGCTGCAGTTTTCCATTCAGGGAAGAGTGCAGGCCTATATGTTGAAAGAGAGAGGGCGTGTACCTCTGCTTGAGTAAGGACTTCTGGTCATTGCAGTGTTTCTAAATAGGAACACAGACATGAGTTTTACAAAATATTTACACTACAAACATGTTGAGAACTGGAACTAACTGAATCTGTTTTTGATCAACAGTGATTTATTGGTCTTGTTTACATGATGAGTACATTATGGCATAATGGATGATAAGCGTAAATGTGTATTACGATCAAGTTATTACTGTACATATGAAAATACATGGACTACTGGAGTGAGGACACAACTGCTTATGGTAATTTTTTAGACATTAACCCCTGAAAAGTAAAATGATGCGACTTCCTAGAATGTAATGTAAAATCTGATTCATATAAACCCGGCAATTGGAGACACTTTCAAAGCAATGTTACATTAATATGATTATTCTCTTACAGTTTTGAAAACAGGAACAGACAGTTCAGTAATTCACTCACCAGGAACAAAAAAACTAGAATTGCAGGTTTGTCAATTGGGTGAAAGCTGTTGTGAAAGGCTAGCCCAAGCATTGTGCCAATGAATCCAAGCTCTCCTGGCAAGTGGAATTACCAGTTATCAAATAACACTTGATTGAGCTTCGAAGGGAAATTCTGGCGTTGTAACACTATACCTTATCTCATCTGCCCATTAGTGCAATAATCAGGATATAATAACAGTGTACAGTATACAGTATATTATATAGTCTAATAGGACTCACTGTGTCTTTCTCAGGATTGCAGACTTTCACCCAAAGAAGGTGGTCCAACAACCAATCAACAGGCTTGTCTTTATGGAACATGATAAAAAACTCTGCAATCATTGGAAGGTCACGGGTCCGAAACAACTTGCCTGGAGAATCGCACACACACGCAGATGCACATGCACAACATGCACAAATAACTTATTTAGTTATGTCCGGCCATACAATCTGTTCAGTTGACGCTGTAACCTTAACAGGACTAACTCAGGACTAAGTTACTCCTACCAACTAACTAACAACTAAAAAACAAAAATGGAAAAATTAAGAATTAGAACTAACTGTAGCCAGTAAACTGTATATGCTAGGGCCATTTAGATTCTATACCATTTGGTTCTATAATTATTGTTGTTACCATTGACTGCATATACTCCAAATGATGGATGTAGTGAGTGTATCCTCACCCGAGATAAATTTTCTGTCTCTCACAATTGGTTGACCGATTGACTTGTGAGTGGTTGAAATATCCAAAAGCGCCCCCATCACATTCAGTGAGTAAGTGAAATGATCAATTGAGATCTTAACCTCTTATGGGACTTCTTATATACAATCCAAATTACTAAATTTTTTGGTGGAAAAAACAAACCCACACATACTGACTAAATGAATTACTGGAGCCACACATACACACCTATAAATCCAAGTTGAGAGAACTCCAAAAAAAGCCAGTCCTCTGAAGACTTCTGAGTAATATATGTCATCATGCTGTTGTAGTAGTTTTCCTTCGCTACAATGTCATCCTCAAGCTGGAGGGTGACAAGCAATATTTTACATGTTTAGTGTGTTTTTAAAGGGATCAATAATAATTAGACAATTTGAAGCACATGTATGAGTGTACAAAGACGAGACACACATAGAGTGGTTGGGATAGTCAGGGCAGCCAAATGCTGAATCAGATGTTGGATCTCTACCTGAAGGTAATAGGTCCCTTTGTGGGTTGCGTAAAGCATTAGGAAGCTAAAGTCCAGATTCTGCTTAGTTCTCCACCTAGGGGCAGAGATAATATAGTGATGCATGAGCATACGAGTGCAGACCATGGAGCGCAGCCATTCATTTCATCGGAAAGTGCTCAAAAGCACCACAAACCACCGCAAACTCGCACATCTTTCCTGGGCTCTAGGTGATTAGAGCCCAAACTCACCAACATTACATTTCATAATATAACAAATTGTTTTAGCATGAGTCCGAATTTTCCATCTTACCTGACTCTTTCCTTTGAGTCGCCAAAGGTTTCTCTGAGGTTGGTTAAGTCAGGGTAGAAACGTGGGGAGGGGGAAATGACCTGCAGCATACCTGCCTGCACCTCAGTTTGAAATCTACAATACAAACATCAGGTAAACAATCTTAACTTTTCAGATGCAAAATTGTAACATCGGGAGTTGCACCCAGTGGCCCCCATACATTCAGCGCACCCCAGCTACACACCGGACTTCCGTTCATCAATTACTCACATTCATTCATTGCACCTGTTGTGTTCTGGGGGTATATATATCTGAAATTGTTTGGGGAATGGTGTTGGTTGTTTGTCGCTGATGCAACGTAGCGTTAGTGTGTTAAATTTAAGTGTTGTTTATTGTCATTGTAATACCTCTGTGTGGGTTGAATGAGAGCAGGCACAAGCCAGAGGAACACATACACAACGAGCGTGCAGTGAAATGCATGAAGCGTAATTTAATATACGATACATGCCAGAAACAGCAAACAATGACAGCAAACAATGACCCACAGCACTAGGTGCTGTGGGGTAAACTTAAATACATGTCCTAATCAACCCTAAACACATGCACCTGCGCGGGGCTAAGCCCTGACGGGAGGCACATAACGTGCACGAGCGTGTTCACACCGATCGTGACAGTCATATTGCTTCTCCATGCACGTTTATTGTTTGTGACTCAGTGTTCGTTCTCGTCCACCTGCACCTGTACTCAGGCCCACTTCATCCCGTTGCAGAAATATGAAACCCAAAAATAATGGAGGGACAAATGGAACAAGTACATCCAAACAGTCATTGCCATACTATACAATATCATTTGTATTTTACTGCATCTACAACTACAATAAGTTATAGCATATTGCTACATATTAGGTTAAAGATCAATGTGGAAGACTCGATCACGCCACACAGTAAGGTTCAGTTGAAAAAGTGCTTCACCAATATATTCCATCACATGGAGGGTTAACACAGCTCGCACCCGGGTAGGACTTACTCAGGTCTTATATTTGCCTGGTACACAGGATTCACAGAGGATTTACAACTGCCTGGTAGGTTATACAATATTTGTTATTCAGGACTGTTATTCAGCACAGCTTGGTCCTTCCGTCAGCCTCCTTGCTCACTGACATCTCTCACTTGCGGGTCTGCCCCGCAATCGTTTTCTGCTGCGTCAAGATAGCAATGCTCCAACAATTTGCCTGACCACACCTCATTTTAAGACCCACATGCCCCCCCGGGCGCAAGTACATTTGCTATTTAATCAACGTGGGCGATGGATGGTAAAATGACAACTGCATCAGTCGGAAACTAGCAAAGACACTTGCATCCTGCTGTGTGCCGGGTGCAAGATAGGGCCCTAAAACTGTTAAGGGGATTTGAAATATACAGTACATTTTGTAAACATCGAGAATGCAGTGATTTTGGCCTTTCAATTAAGTAATTTAGCAGACACATTTATCCGAAGCGAGTATTACAAAGAGCAGATAGAGGTCAGGCATCTTGCTCAAGGATGCTTACAGGTAGACCAACTCTGGGGCTCGAACCCACTACCATCCAGCTGTGAGTCCAATATCCAGACCACTAGACTATCCTGCGTTGTTAGAACAACTAAATGACTCATTAATGAAGGAGGAGAGTATTATCACACCTTCCAGAGAACAAAACAGTGTGCAAATGCCAGACATTTAGTCAGATCCGATGCACATATCTCTTGCAGCTTCTACCAATCACCATTTGTATTGCCTGTGCCTACACCGACACTACAACCCCTATGTTACTGGTTTTCAGGTGTACACCATTGTTATTTCCGTTTAGATAAAAAATAAGGGGCAGGATAGTCTAGTGGTCTGGGTGTTGGACTCCCAGCCGTAAGGTCATGGGTTCGAGCCCCGGAGTCGGCCTACCTGTAAGCATCCTTGAGCAAGATGCCTAACCCCTACCTGCTCCATGTAAT
>JAOEHI010046953.1:0-20697 GCA_025447815.1 Percopsis transmontana | reverse complement strand
TCATATGAGTCGGGTGTGTCTTATCCTCCGCCGAACCCCTAAGACTGACTCACCGAACCCCTGGGGTTCAATCGAACTCAGGTTAAGAACCACTGGCCTAGACAGTGGTTAGACAGTAGATAGTAGTAGATAGTAGATAGACAGTATAGGCCTACAGTAGCCTATATACATTAACGAGGAGCCTACGTGTGTAAATGTGTGTGTGTGTGTGTGTGTGTGTGCTCCAGGAATGCCTTCCTGTCAGCCTCCAAGCAGTTTGTGGAGAAGGACCTGGAGGTGTCGGTGGCAGGTCGGTCCTTCATGATAACAGGAGCTAACAGTGGCATCGGGAGGGCCACGGCCATGGCCATCGCAAAGAGAGGTGAAAACCCTGCATCATCTCAAATCCAATGACTTCTCTGGGTTTATTCCATTCAACTTATTTTCGAATTCAGAAGTAAGGCGTTTGATTTATGTAATAATACATATTATTTTTTACAACTTTAATTAGTAACCCCCCCCCCCCCACACACACACACACACACACACTCCGCACATGCCACTCGTGCTTTAAAATGATAAGCAACGTTTAATGGCTGTTTTGCAGGTGGAACCATCCACATGGTGTGCAGGAACAAGGACAAGGCTGAGGAGGCCAGAGCTGAAATCGTCAAGGAGACAGGAAATAAAGTACAGTAGGACTCATATCCTCTAAAAAATATGGTGGAAGAGAGAGAGGGGGGGGGGGGGGCAATGAAAGGACTGGACTGTGACACTCCAGACATGTAAGTCATTCATATCATATTTTGCAGGAGGTCTATGTTCACATCCTGGACTTGTCTGAGACGAAGAAAGTGTGGGAGTTCGCTGAAGCCTTCAAGAAGAAGTATAAGGCTCTGAATGTACTGGTGAGAGGCGGCAGTGGTCAAGCCACACCCATTAGATGTTTACTTCTCAAACCTTTTAATGTGTTTTTTATCTATAATGATTTTATGATCCTATACATAGATGATTGTGAAACAATAGTTTCTGCCTACTTCTCTGCCGTTTGTCGTATTCTTGTCTTCTTTTCTTCTCGTCTTCTTGTGTTCTTGTGGTTAAATTTGTGAATTTGTTTACTATAAACAGATCAATAATGCGGGCTGCATCGTGACCCAGAGGGATGTGAATGCTGAGGGGCTGGAGAAAAGCTTCGCGAGCAACGTCCTCGGTAAGTTAAGGGGTGTGTGGGTGTGCAGGCATTAAACTAGCCTGGAGAAGAAAAAAGTTCTATGTACAGACATGATGTTGAGCGCTCTCTATCTTCTCCTCAGGGGTGTACATCCTCACCAAGAGTCTCATTCCTCTGCTGGAGAAGAGCGCAGAACCCAGAGTGGTAAGTTTGAAACCCCAGAGTGACTCTGCAGGGACACAAGATTGGTTCTCCACTGGGATTCTGTTACTCATCCTCTCACCCCCTTTTTGCCTCACCTCCACTATCCCTCCTTCCTTGCCCCCATTCCTCCTCCATTCCCCCTCCGTGCTGCCCAGATCACGGTGTCATCAGGGGGGATGCTGGTCCAGAAGCTCAGGATAGGCAACCTGCAGTCTGAGCGGGGACGCTATGACGCCACCATGGTCTACGCCCAGAACAAGGTGAGCTAGGAGAGGGAGTTGGCATCAGCCAGGGCTACATTGCTACTTTATTCAGTTTTGAGCCTTTCACAAAGTGTACACAAGAGAGAGAAAAATATGTCATTACAATATACTGGTCTGTTTTGCCACAGGCCAGTGCTGTACATTACAGTAATCGTTTACATCCTGGTGAAAACTGGTAAAAACGATGTTATACTAATTATAACTACTGATATAGCCTATACGGTATACTGTATGTGTGTGCGTGCGTGTTTGTGTGTGCGCGCGCGCATGCAGAGGCAGCAGGTGGTTATGACAGAGCAGCTGGCCAAGGCTCACCCTAACATCCACTTCTCCGTCATGCATCCTGGCTGGGTGGACACTCCAGGTAACATGCAATCCCACGTGCGCCGTGGCCCTTCTGGTCATGAGCACACACACACCCAACAAAAACACAATGCCACGATATATTAAGATAATAGAAAATATTAAGAGTAGGCAGAGATTCACACTGTGTTTACAGTTTACAGTATTTGTAGAACATTCATACACAGGGCATCCACATATAGATTTAAATGGTCAGGAGGGAGCAAGTGTCAGATCTTCTGGAAGTTTGTTCCAGTTATATGTAGCATAGTAGCTAAAAGCTGCTTCGCCCTGTTTTGTCTTTACCCTTGGCAACTGTCAGCAGACCGGCCCCAGATGACCTGGTGATGATTTTTGTATAATCCCGATAGGTCAACATGACAATTAAGTGGTAGTGTAGCACAAATTGGTATTCCTGATTAAAATTTGGATATCGCAAAAGTATTAGTAAAGGATGTAAACAAATATAATTGTAAAATATCATGTCTCAAATGTGTGTGAGTGTGTATTGAAATGTACTCCCTCTGTCTCTCTTTACTGTTCCAGCGGTGGCCAATGCTATGCCCGACTTCCATCGCTCCATGAAGGACAGCCTGCGGACACCGGAGCAGGGGGCTGATACGGTAGTGTGGCTGGCCGTCTCGGAGGCTGCTGCCGCCAAGCCCAGCGGGCATTTCTACCAGGGTAAGATCCAACCCTGGTTGGTTTGTTCTCTGCCAAGTTTATTTTTAATACATTTGATCAAGAGAAGAGAAGAGAAGAGACATTTGTATGAAATGTCCTGTTAAGCCCTTTTAGATTGTAACTGTGATTAAGGAGAAGAGAACAAAAGAGAAAAGAACAGAAAAGAACAGAACAGAAGAGAAGAAAAGCCGAGAATCGAACTGCTTAGTGAATGCAGTGTTTGTCATTTGCAGGTCAAATGGGTTATATGGGGGAGAGAGCGAGTGTGTGTGTGTGTGTGTGTGTGTGTGTGTGTGTGCTGGCCTGTGTCCACTGCAGCTGGAGTATGCTGCTCTTGGTGCCAGATACTGCCAGAGAGTACAGCGCCCCCTAAACACACACACACACACACACACACACACACACTCCACACTACCCTTAGTGACCCTGCAAAATGAAGGTTACTGGTACAGTAAAGGTCTATTTCATTACTTATTACCCCATATAGAAGGTCACATTACATTCATGGTTATATGATAGTCATGCACCATTTTAGGTCACTTTGGTTTGTTTTTCTAAGCTGATGGCATATGTTCCCTCAGACTCACAAGTGTGTTTAAAATCACACAATCTCCAACATTAGCTCAGCTGTTCACAAGCAAAGGGTTTTTGGTGTGAATTATTAGGATTTTTTTTATCGTTTTTGGAAAGTAAATGGCTTTGTCCCTAGAGCCAATGTTAGTGTCTATGGAAACATATTTTCACAACATGCCTACCTCATAGGACTCCCACTGAAGCCCTTTATGGCAATTCTTTATCTATCTCTTTAAAAAATATTTTCTTTCCTGCTCTATGCTAGGATCAACTCTTAGGGTTTAGGCATTACTGGTATTTAGGCTGTTAGCAATTATTTTGAGTATTGTATGGTATGTTAATAACGATACGTGAAATGTATAATTTAATTAACTCTGATGACATGCTGCCATTATTCTAACAGAATGTTTTTTGACTGGTGTATGACCCAAATGTACTTATTGTAAGCCGCTTTATGTCGTCTGCTAAATGCTGTAAATGTAAATGTAAAATGTAAATCATCATGTGTGTCGATGTGTGTTTTTTGTGCAGACCGTAAGATGGTGCCCACCCACCTGCCCCTGGCCTGGACTCACAGCTCTCCTCTGGAGGAGCAGAAGTTTATATCTCTGTTGGACGATTTAGCCAAAACCCACCAGCCTCACTGAGCTTCCCTGTGTACAACCATATCCTGGGCCACAGCTAACACCAGCATATACTGACCGCTCCTGTCTTCCTAAAAGTTGAGATGCTTTTAATTCCCTTGTAAACCAATGAATAGAAACAGCCATAGCCATAATGTGTTTGTGGATAAGTAAAGGGAATGAAAGTGGAATAAGTTTGCCAAAAACATTGTAGCCTTTGTGCCCAGTGGCTTAAAGTGGCAGTAGGATGCATCGGGAATGCCAGAATTACTTTCACAGACTAAACTAATCTTTAATTATTGGCAAGATGTGTAATGGTTTGTTTGAATAGACAGGGTTGTGCTATTAATGTATTCCTTTGTACTACTACCTATGTAATAACTATTTGATTGTGAAGCTGTTTGCTGGCAGAGGGAGCACTTTAAGGAGTTACACTCATTAACACACACACACACACACTTGTAACCACCAAACTTTGTGACTTGATGAAAGTTGTCAATCAGATGGGAATCTGATGTGACCCAAGTCACCCATTATTCAATCACACACCTCCATCTATGGATTCAATCTGGTGCCAACCTAGTTTTGCTCCAATACGTGATCCCTACATCCTTTGCATTAATCACAGCTATGTCAACTGTAAATAACCAGTCCTCCTTACAGATTTGTCTCAGGCATGTTGTGTTTCCACCACGAGCATTTTACACACCATGCAAAGCAGCATCACTCCATGTGCAATATTAATGTATTAATATATGCCTAAAACCTTACCAAAATACATTTGTCTAAAATATTGTTCTGTAAATGACTGAATGAAGAAAACCCTACTAATTGTGTTATTTTTGCCACCATTACAAATAAACACAATTTAAAAAAAATCTGAAGTTTGTGATTCTACCTAGTCAACTAGTAACCAGTTAGAGGTCATGTAATAGATAATACAGTATCTTTATTAAGAATTGTTTATTTTCCCCTCAATTAGGCTAAGTAGTGGACACAGACTAGTGTCAATACTATATTATCAACCTTTCTTCTTTTTAAATACAAATATTTGAAATAAACAATAACAATATACAGAACAGCGGCACAAGCAATTAGAAGAGAAATATTATTTTACATTGCTGATATACATGGTTTTTGTTGAGTTTTAATACACAGATGTGGCCTCTGGTTAAATAATACACCGATTTATATCGATACCAAATGATACCATTTCATGTGATGAACCATGACAACAAATTTATATTTTAAAACTTCTTATTCATCAGCACATACTCTAACTGTAGCTCATATAAATCAGTCTTAATGACGGCGTTCTGGATAACTGTTACAGGTAAAGAAAAAAAGAAAAAAAAGCATTTGCTTTAGAAATCAATCATCTTGTCACCAACAAGGAATTAAGAGTCTTGATTGTACTGTAGCAGTAACCCTGTCATCATTTTTTGAAGGAAGTCATCATTTCAGTGTGATACAATGTAATGGACTAAGAAATGATGAGGTGGAAAACAAGGAAGGTGAGACTAATAGAGAAGACAGAAATGCCCATCCATGCTTGTGTGTAACATTATATTACATCACAGTGCAATTCATCAGGGATAAAGACATTGAGACTTACAGTATGACGGAAGAAATTTGTAAGCCAGTCTGTCATTGTTATGGGAAAAGCAAATGACAATATACAGTGACAGTAGGTAAATACATTGCTACAAATATAAATATACACTACATAAAGACACTGGAATGTGACTACATTTTGAAATCAGAAATTTTAACATTACAATGCTCATTTTTCACCTACAATAAGGCAAGAGTTAGTCTACACAATAAGATAATGGTCATAAGTATTTACAAGGGCGCTACATGGATTAAATCCAGCCATTTGAAGCAAATGTTTGTGTTACAGACATATTTTTGAAACCATGTTTTGTGCAATTCAGTGCAGTGGTGAGAGCATTACGAGGGTATTGGTACAGGACGTTCTGAAACACACAAAAAAAAAAAAAAAAAAAAACCTCACAGAGATCATTAAATCAAAATGAGTAAAGAGATTTTGTGTTAGTCAGTGAAGAGAAGTCAGGAAAGGCTTAAGAGTGTATGCGTTTTTGTCTTCTTGTCTTTTAAGGCTTTTGAGGGAACACACAGAGCCTCAAAGTTACACTAACCTTAAAATTATAATTCAAAAACCCCAATATTTAGTGCCATGCAGCTCCATTTACTTCAGAGTACCTGTTCAGTACCCAAGTGCCTTCTGTAGTAAAAACATTCAGTAATTACTATAAGAAAACTGTATTGAACTTGATGAAAATTAAAGCTCAAAAGGCATTAGACTTGGATATTCACCAGCAGTGTGTGGCATCTAGTTACAGTACACAAATTGATCTCAGTCTTAAATAAGCCGGTTTCGAGGTTTGATTCTACTGAGATGAAAGAGTCGGTGGAGGCCCCTATATGTTGGTATGGTTACCAGCCAGCACCGTCATGAAGGGATACTGCCCAATTACTACCTACCACTGTAAAACCTCCTGAAAGTGGGTTAAGGCCAAGTAATGAATGTGAGTGAGTGAGTGAGAAACGAAGATAAAACGGATCCCATGTGAGAGATCTACTATTTACAAGTGTTTTTTACACCGTACAAGTTAAGATAACAAGACAGTAAGTGGTTAGTTTGGTTGTGATTGAGTGACTGAGCAGAATCCTAGTGTCTATACAGGACTGGCAGGGCAGTGATCAGATGAAACCCATTATTACAGTGCAAGGGGAATTAAAATGTACATAGAGAGATCAGAGATTTTGTAAACACTAATATGCATACCATTCACCTTTCCATCATGACGTACAGTAATTGAAAGCACGCACATGCACCCACCCACATTGTGCTTAGGATACTGTTCTGCTTGAAATCAAAATCATTCACAAATATTTTAAGCAGACTGCAATTATTTAATTTAAAAACCATTTGTTATGGGCTGTTGAAAGAAATGTTGACAATGGCTAAGCTATCTAGACACATTCACACACCTCCCAAGTAAGCCCGTTTGTGGTCAAGAGAGTTCAGGCATAAGGGGGGAAAAATACATGATTTCCATGACAACTGCAGTCTCCAAGTCAGACATCCATCAGTGGTGAGAGCGGCCGGAAAGAAGGCTAGAGGGTGGGGCCAGTCAGCGTGGGGAGAAGCCTGTTGCTAAGCTACAGCCAACCACCTGCGTCATGTCCCAGATCTGAGGAGATAAGCATCCAATGTTGAACAGGCGGCAAAACCTCACTGTCCCAATGGCAAAGCTAAGCTGCAATTCTGGATGAGATATATTTTAAGAGAACAAGCGTTTTAAGATGGAATAAGCAATATACTGGATGTAAGCCGGCTGTTACCGACCTTGACGATGCGGTCGGTCCCACATGTGACCATCAGGCCTCTGGACGGGTCCATGTCCACGTGGCCAACATTGTGTTTCCCCTCGTGGAACGTGGCCAAAGGTGTGCGACTGCACCACACACACACACACACACACACACACACACACACATTACATTAGCAGTGCCCTCTTTATCTTACAGTAACAACCACTATATAAGGCAGCAATACTAGATAAGGCAACGATACACATGCTGAACTTAGCCCAAACAAATAAAAAATAAATTAATTATTCACTCACTCTTCTTCTTTAATTGTGTCGAAGCAGGCATCACACACCCGCACCGAGAACTCAAAGCCCATGATGGGGTAGGTGGAGCGTTTTGAACTACATTTCCCACACACGGCATTGCCACACTTCCTGCAGTGGTGCTGTGCACAAGAAAGTGCACAAGAAAATACACAAGGTGATTGTGTGTGTTAATAAATGATCTGACACATAAAAATGAACAAAATCGAATAAATAATCTGTGCATTGCATATTATATAGTATACATGGATTGTTTATTGATAGATTGTTGTGTGTGTATTGCATGGGATTATCCCATGCATTTGCTGTGGCAATTTCTACAAATCATGTGTTAAAAAGCAATAAATAAATAACAAAAAGATCTAATGGTGGACTGTGAACCTATTCTTATGGACTTTATTAATGAAAAAGAACTGTAAATCACATCGATTTGTATTCGTTGTGGAAAGTAGAACTTTACCTGTCTGAGCCCCAGAGTCTTACTGTCCCACATCTGTTTAATATTCCAAAAGAATGGCTGCTCACACTTCTGACATGAGTCACTGTCTAACCACTGCGGAGCCTAGAGAGACACACACACAAAGTCAAGACCTATTATATCCACACAAGCAAGGAGAAAGGAACCTTCACTCAGGGCATCATTAACATAACAACATGTAGTTTTACATGTTGTTATTCCCTGAGCCAATCTGCTGTAGTAGTATATAAAACAAATGTAATAACTACTCAATAAGCCAAGATCTTGTCCCAATAAATAGATATACAGTACGTTACAATAAAACAAAAGCCTAGTCAGTAAAGATGGGTGGGAACCTCTTCTCTGGGTGTGTCCATGTTCCATACTGCGAGGGCTCCATCTGCTGAACAGGACAACAGCTGCCTGGTCAGCTGGAGGTAACGCACTGCCTGCACTCGCTCACTGACACAAGAGAGAGAGAATTTTAAAGTTAGCACAATGTTGTCAATTGCACTTTAAAGACAGGGAAAGATGGGAGACTTTTGACCATGGGTGTACACTAATGACAGAGTCATTCCTGTTAGTGACACTACTGAGACCTGCCAGTGACACCAGAGAGGGGGGGGGGGGGGGGAAAGAGAGAGTGAGAGAGAGACTGATATATACTGAGAATATAGGGAAGGCTTAAGGGAGGGCAGCAACCATTTAGCGATCATTAACCAAAGACCTAATTTATTATTAATGATTATGCCCTTTTGCAAGAGCACTTTCCTCCTACTCTTTAAACAAGCCTCCCCCTGAGACGAACACACCGGCACAGACACCCGCTCACACTTACTGGTGTCCCTGTAGCAGCAGCGTGCGGCCCTTGCGGCCCCCGATGTCCCACATGATGACACTGTGGTCGGAGGCTCCTGAGAACAGTAACCTCTGGACTGGGTCCCACCACAGGGCCCCTATGCTACCTGTGTGTGGGAGGGGTTATATGAGATAAACAAGGGGATAGAGACGGGACACTTATGAGTGAAAATGAGGTGACTGTAACCTCGGGCTGCATTAGGGCTGCACTAGGCCATCCCTTTGGCACCACTATGTGGCAGCTGGCAGTATTACAGGGACTCAGCTGTGGTTGAATTAGCTGGTAAATTCAAGTTGCGTATATTGTTATTCATACAGAGTATGCAGATGAACGAAATGCTGTTTTTCTTGGTAATGGCTGGACCTCCTCAGTGCCACTGGTAAAACACATCATGGATGCTAATTTCAGTAAGTTTTGTTTGTAAAATGCAGATTAACAGTACAGTAAAAAGCAGTTCCTGCACACAAAGAAATCCAACTTTCCTCAGTACGAGTTAAAATAAGGTAAGTTAAAACAAGATTAAAAACAAATAACATTTTTAGGAATATGAAGGTTGATTTGAAGCTAATTCTTCACAACACACTGACCCAATGTTTGTCTTATCATTTTAAAATAATGCATGTCAGTAAGGTTGGCGTTTTCTTATTTTCTAGTGAAACAAAACTAAATGTGGAGTGTTCCTCAAATTTATTCCGCTTTATTCAGTGCAGATGTTCTGTTTCCTCTTTTAACACATTTATGCTGCATTAGACAACATCTGAGTTGTGACTCAAGTAAACTGAGGGCAGTTCTGATTAACAGAAACACAAGGATGTGGAGGTAAAGCCAGGCTGACAACAACAATAGGGTTTTGGAAAGGAGCTGAGTCATCAGAGTCACTGTACTGCCACACACACACAAAGAGACACAGAGATACAGAGACAGAGAGACACACACACGCCAGACTACTGATCCTGTCCCTTCAGAGCTATCTGAGATTTTTTAGTTTCGAGTGAACCTAAAAAGAGTTCCAATACAGCACTTATTGTAACTTGAGTTTCAGTATTGAATAGCTATTGCAATAATGACTAAAATATAGTATACTTCACACGGTACACCATCAACGGATATTTGTGCTTCCATTATACCAGGCCAATTAACCTGCTTAGGTCACCTGGGTCCACTATCACATGCTCCTGTCATATCCACTTATCTGGATACAGAATGTTCTTATGTGGTGGGACTCTTTTTACAGCTTGCTGTAGGACTGCAAACTCATTCTGTGTGGCTGAAGACATGAGAACTGGCTTTTGTGTAGTGAAGTAAAGCAGAACTGGGTGTGCAGGTGTGAGAGCGGCAGTACCTTCATGGCCCTTCAGCGTAGTGATGGTGGAGTAGGTCTGCCTTTCCAGTTTCAGCAAGGTAATCTGTCCCGAGTAATCGCCCACGAAGGCGTGCTGGGTCTCATGATCGTATCTGAGCACGGAGTCAAGGCTTGAAAACACACTGAAGATGTGGTGCAAAAATAAATAAATAAATAAAAAGAACAAAAAAAAAAAAAGAATAAGCCTTAATCGTATATAGCCCTCTACAAAAACATCCCTCTGACAATATTCACCCACAGCAACAAATAACCATTTAGTACACAAACTTGTTATCATAACCAAAGTAAAGACTAGACTAACCCGTTTCAACTACTTACAAGTGTGTACACATACACAAAATACATTTTAAAGAAAGCACCTACCCAAACAAAGAGAACAGAGACAAAAATAGCACATATTGTTCTTCTCTTAATAGCATAAGGATACTGTAGGCAGGAGGCCCAGGAGGTGAAGTAGTGTCTCCCTAGCATGCTACCACTTTGGGTACACATCCAGCTCACACTTTTGTCATGACCAGTGCTCACCACCCACTCACTCTCCAAGGAAAACATCATGTCTGACACACGGTTCTGATGGGCTGCAGAACACAATGAAAAGGTTAACATGGCACAAACACAAACCTTACAAGTGGAAAATCAAGCATGGCTGCTCTTCCCAGACATGTGGATTTTTCATCCAGTGACCATCTAAAAGAAATCTAACCTTTCACGGTAACTGAATCCATCAGACACGCCACTTAAGAGTGCATTGCATACACCACCAAGCCGTTTTTTTTTTCTTCAAACCTGACTCAGGGCCACTTTTTATAGTTTAGTTTATAAGTAGTACCACCGCTATCAGGTTTACAGCTGCCTTTCCTTTGATACAGTGTGCTTTGTTTGGAATTTACAAGCCCATCACACAGGCATTAAGACTCACTATAAAACATCAGCATTTCTCATTATACATACATGCACACACACACTATATATATATATATATATATGAAATGCTAATGTTGAGATAGATTATATATATAAAATTGTAGGGGATATTTCAAATAATTACTGGTTGTGTTTGGTTTTGTTGCAAGAGGGGGGTAAGCCAGATGGAGCCTTCTAACGGTGACATCTGGTTTTCTGCCTCAAGAGAACTGGGCTCTCTGGTTGCACCTAACCTAGATTTTCCAGCGATGAGAGCAGGACCTGGGCTTAACAGCTACTGACTGCTAGGGTCAGAGATTGTGATCTCTGAATGGACAGTGACATTGTGATTAGCTAAACAGACTAAAACGACAGCATATGTAAGCAAGATCAGCGGCCTGCGATCGCCAACTCCCTGAATCTTTGTCTCCACTCCTTGTGAAATGGGTATGACAAAGACAAAGACAGAGAGCATTTTGTGTATTTTTCTAGGGCAGTGGCTCTAGGGTGTCATGATGAGCCCTGACATCTTTCTGTGTAGGCCACAGAAAGAATCTAATGTTGCCCAAGGCATGCTAGGATAGAGAGGCAGAAGATTTCTCATTGGACTAGAAGTGGCCTCACACAGCCAAACAAAAACACAGGTCTGTCTCTATACATCTGCATAATTATGTCTTGTAGTGATAAAAGTAAAATAGCATAGGCTAGGGATTACGGTGCCAACCAGTGAAAACGTTCGGGGTTCGATACTTACTCTGTAAGCATTCTTGAGCAATATGCCTAACCCCTACCTGCTAAATATCTTTATGCAACTGTTGAAATATGTATACATCACACCAAACACTCAATATTTCAGTAATTGATCCCTTCCGGGCTTGAGTGAGCAACTTCAATCTAGTCAAGCTACCTCGCAAGCTTTATTGAAATTATTTATTTTTATTTCAATTGATAATCTTGCTCCTCTTCAATCTTACCTGGATATGTCTTCACATGGTTCATCTTGTTGAAATCTTCAGAAATGAGAAACTCCTATTTAAAAAAAAATAAAGAATAAAAATAAATTACACTTTATGACAACCCGTTGGAAACAATAAAAATGAAGTCCATTTAAATCAGGAATTGTGTATTTTTGTGTTAGGCATCATAAAAGAACAATTCTGGCCATGGGAATTGTTAGGGTGCAGTCTTATGTTTTAATATACAAGTTGAGTTTACACAAACCTTTACCAAAGAAAAACTTAAAAGAAATGCGTGGAGAAAGGAAGGTAATATTGACAGTAGCTGGAATTTGTCTGGAGTAATCCTAGTATTAGGTCATCTGTACAATTTAGCTCCACTCACCACAATAGCGCCATTGTCCTGGCCTATGAAGATGCGTCTGCTATCATGGTGGTATGACATGCATGAGCATGGAGCTAGAGGAGAGGAAGATAAGAGATATGCTACATGTACATGGCATGTACATAGTGTACTGCACATAACAATAACTCTTTTTTTTTTTAAAGCAATCGCAATTTAAATAATGAATAGAGAGAATGAATACAGTGTGGATAGAAGAACATATGAATGTTAAAAAAATAAGTCTACTTTAAAGCATTAGAAACTATACTGAAACTAAGAAAATATTTCCAGTAGCACAACAACATTCAAGCTGAAATGCAACAGAACCACAGGCTGGAAGACACGCACTCCGGTACAAATGCAAAATGTATTTGCTAGCATACAATCCAACAATTGATTTCCCTATGTAGCCAGTATAATTCTACTTACAGGAGACAGTGTGGTAGATGCTTGGCCAATACTGGCCACTGTCTCTCTTCAGCCATACGCGGATGGTTCTGAGGGAAAGATCATTACATCGAAAAGTCAAATTACCAAGGAACAGAAAGCATACAGACTCCAGTTCCCCCTACTTCTGTTTGTTAAAACACTGTCAATAAACAGATCAGAGATTGCCCCCCCTCCCACCTTCCTGGAGTTCAATATATGTCTTAGCATGTGCAGTTTGGCTAACAAAGTAAAGTATACGGACATGTTAGCCACTTGCATGCATGGACTTGACTAAGAGAGTGGCGTTACAGTACATATGCAAGATTATTTTCCACCCTAGTCTCTCCTACCTGGTCATCTAATAAAAAAAATAAAAACTTTCTGAGGTGCAACCCAAAAATGACCCAAAGAAGTAATTTAATTTGTCTAATAGAGCAAATCCTCAGACTAAAATGAGAAATGCCAGAAAACTAGAAATTTGTGTGTGACCTTTCTGTTCCTATAGGCCTATTGATAAAAATCAATTAAGTAATCAATCAGCATGTGTTATTGGTGCTCCATTGCCATAAATAGCATTAAAGAGTTTACAGTTCACTCAACATACACTATTTGGTTTGGTCCACATCTATAAGCAAGCTCTTGTCTGTATCTTTAGTCTATCCCAACACTAGGCTTATAATAGGGCCATGCCATTTGCTGTCAGGCCACCTAACGTTAGCTAAAAAAAAGTTTTCTTATTAGTCACTGTTGTGTTATGCTTATTTTATTCCGTACTTTCATCTAGGTACAACACATGGGCCAAGGCACTAACACAGGCTGCCAGAATGAACATGGCCCCTATACTAGTTGGTAAAATCTATTCCCATTTCAGAAGGCCCATAAGTAAATGAACGACACAAAAGTCCAGTTATTACACAAACAAAAACATCTGAGGTGTTACATCGTAAACAACTTAGCCTTTTAAATCAAAGTCGTTGGTGGGTAGACCAATTGTCCTTTCTGACTATAAGACTAACAGGATAAGACTTGATGAAATTGCACAGCAACCAAATTATACTGACCACAATACGGTACCTGCCAAAAGAGATTAACTGCACGCAAAGAAAGCATTTACATGTCGCTCTTCGCTTACTATTATCTAGTTTGGGGATTCGGCTAATTAATGGAAAGGGTGCACTTTTAATTTACTGATATTATTAGATATACACATTAAACATTAACCAGTTTACATTAATCAGGTGTAGTATAGCATGATACCAATATATCTTAAAAGGCACAGAGTTTAGTCCTTTTTCGAAATATTGCCTTCCTCTCTGGGTGTTGTATTTGCTATCCAGCAAGTAGACAGAGTCGCTGGCTACTGGAACCAAGCTAACGTTCTGCTAGCTTTCAAACTTACCGGTCTTCGCTAACCGTAATGACTCCATCTTCTTTTGGTATCAAAACGGCTGCATTGACCGTGTCTGAGTGACCTTCGATCTTGTTTAAAAGAACTGGCCGTGAAGTTTGGGGCCTCGAATGAATCTCGGCTGCCATGGTCAACAATATTTTCTTTCAGATGTTTTCCTCCTCGCTCGCCAGGCAAGGAGGATCAGCTGACTGGTAAACGCTTCTGTCAGGATTACCGTAATGGCAGCATTAGACCGCAAATGCATAGGCAAAGATATGAGATCACCGAAAAAATAAATAGCCTACTTAAATAGAGAATAGTTACATAAATACTTGAAAACATAACATTTACTAAAACAATCTTCATCGAACAATGCAATTATAGTTTATTAGGAAAACATGTTGGTAAAAATATGTGTAATACTTTATTGACTATTAAGCAAGATAACAAAAAACGTCTGTCACATGAATATTTCAAAACATTTACCTATAACAGCGGCTCTCAAGATGCTTTTAGAGTCATGAAATTATTTTAAGATTTTGAAAATCTTTTTAATTACGTAAAGTATTTAGAACTTTTATTTCTAATTTTGTTTAAATTAACTAATAACATTCATATAATGATAAATAAAAAAAATACATTTGTAATTTATAAAAGGGGAAACAAATATAAACGAAACAGCTGGACATTTAGTCATTGCAAAACATTTCATTAAAAAAGTACTGCAGAATATAATGGTAATATAAAATGCAACATGTAAAAATAAAATGTCCCAATTGTACAAAGGTTTACAGACATCAGGTAGGAGTGTGTGTGTGTGTGTGTGTGTGCGTGCGTGCGTGCCTATGTATGATGAGGATTCACACTCTATTGACACTTGTTACTGTATCTGAAAGGCTCAAGGCTGGTTGATCTGTCCCGCAAAGAGAATAGTACCTAAGGACAGAAAACAAGTTTCTGAGTCAAACCCAATAACTTCTATACAAACAAAACAAAGCAAATAATATATGTTGTATGTCAATTAGAATGTAAGAATGTGTGGCAAAATGTCAACTTGACAATTGACATTGGGGCAGGATGGTCTAGTGGTCTAGGTGTTGGACTCCCAGCCAGAAGGTCATGGGTTCAAGCCCCAGAGTTGGCCTTCCTGTAAGCATCCTTGAGCAAGATGCCTAACCCCTATCTGCTCCATGTAATGGCACCATGTAATTGTTGACAAATGTACTAATTGTAAGTCGCTTTGGATAAAAGCATCTGCTAAATGTAAAATGTAAAATGTAAATTGACATATCAACACTAATGAGTAGGCTTTAAAGAATTTCCTATAGATTTATATATTTCTGCTGATTAAACACGGTGGGAGGCAGAAGATATACCTGATGGCTTGTGTTGAATGAGGAACAAGAAAGGTCTGTCCACAGTGACCCAGGGTGGAGAGGACCTAGCCGACAAAATGGCAGCTACATGGAAAGCAAGAATATATTACTGAATAAATCACAAAATATAGAACAGATCACTAATGTATAAGCCTATATACTGATTAATCAAACTAGTTTTTACAAAAAACAACCAATTCATATCTAGGACAAAAGGACACTTACTTGTGGCAGCTGATGCTTTTGTGCCATCCTCATTCACCTCAATTTTAGATTTCTGGAGTGCCTCAGATACATATAACGGCTCAGCACCTGAGTAAAATGTTGGATTTGTTAATTCATCGTCAGTAAACTACATTTTATGAACATATTAGACCACATGGAGGAGCTAGAGCGCTAGAAGTGAGTTCAATGCTCCTTTCATTTATCTGCAGGGAAGCAGAAGTTACTGGAAAATCAATCAATGATTCAGCGTTTCACACTGGACAGCTAGACGCAATTCATAGTTATTAATGATTCTCATAGCAGTAAACAACCAGTCTATTCATACTTTCAAGCTGTGATTTAGTCCTGGGTGCAATTTGATTCATGACTGACTCACTCAGGTGGCTGAAATCTGCTTTTCCCACGTTGAACATGTCTGTAATCCCAAGGGCTGAGAGAGGGGCTGTCAAATCAACATTTGCTTCAGCTGTAAACCTTATATACACACACACACACACACACACACACGCACACACACACACACACACAGTCAAAAATAAGATTTCCATACTATACTACTATAAAGGAGTGCATTAAGAGATGGTGGAAGAAAAACAATCATGCCCAAGTGAAATTTCATGTTAATGGTTTCTGCCACTAATAAGGAATGACAGGAATTCCGTGCAAACCCAGCCCAGACACTACAGCTGCGTCCGTGTGTTTGTGTTTACAGGATATAGGGGCAGGATAGTCTAGTGGTCTAGGTGTTGGACTCCCAGCCGGAAGTTCGTGGGTTCGAGCCCTGTTGTTGGCCTACCTGTAAGCATCCTTGAGCAACATGCCTAACCCCTACCTTCTCTATGTAATCGCACAATTGTAATTGTAAGTCGCTTTGGATAAAAGCGTCTGCTAAAGTACCTAATTGTAATTGTAATAGTAATATAGTGATGGTTTAAGTACGTGTGGCTTACTTCGGGATGAGCAGGCGCACTTTTCTCTGATGCATTAAGCTGACCCAACTC
The DNA here is from genome assembly GCA_025447815.1 of Percopsis transmontana. NCBI lineage: Eukaryota > Metazoa > Chordata > Actinopteri > Percopsiformes > Percopsidae > Percopsis > Percopsis transmontana. The sequence goes on along the minus strand of JAOEHI010046953.1, from coordinate 3,849 downwards.
TGCACTGTGGCTGTGCTGATGTGTGAGATAACATTGGAGAGAGCCATGTCCTCTTCAGGGGGCAAAGCTATCAGCATGCTGATCGTGTTGCCGTGGTACGGCAGCTCAATCACTGTGTACTTCAGGCCCTGTGGGGTGCTAGCCAAGCCTGGGGGAAGAAGAGAGACACAAGGTTCAAAGGATTTCAAGATTTATAAGCTTACATTTCATGCAGTCATCTACTGGTATCAAACACGTTTGTTTACTGCTTACAGATTGTATTTAAAAAACACATACATTATACTGTATAGCACATTTTAGTTGGCTGCTCTCTCTACTGAAATACTGTTGAAATATGATTTGATACGACATGCGGTGCTTCCAGTGATGTATCTGACGTGATTCAAGTAAACTACTCACATTTCAAACAATCAACCTTGCTCATCTATTCGGGGTTTAGGTACAAAATAAGACAGACACATGTACAATACAGTACAGCTCAGGGACCTTCCTGTCCCGTTACATAAAGCAACAATCACATCAGTCACACATCAAGAAGGGTCTATGCAAATGTGCTTGTACTTCAATGCTTTTAAATTACCCTCACGTCAAAACAACAAACGTAGATATTTGGATCCAATTCAAATCAATGCCATATAAACCTTTAGCAATCCCAGTTTTCCCTCCCCCCTAATATTAGTGACTCATATTTTCTGGTTTCAAATGCTTTACACATAGCGTGGCATTTCTGACTTTCCGTAGAGAGATTTCTGACTTAATCCTTTGCAATACACACCAATAAACAATTAACCCTATAAAAAAAGGCTTACAAGTGAAGTCTATAAATACTGTATCTACTGAACATGTTCTTTGCCTAACACTACCCCTGCATATCCATTCATAGCACTTGCATCTACATTTAGATGACTAAATGATTTACATTACAGTATAATTTAATTTCACACTATTATATTATCCAAGTGATGCGCGTTTGTGCGTGTCTATGAGGAATAACTGCAATCATAAACTTGTTATTTTTGAAAATACAAGATTAAAAAACGGAACGCTTTCAAGTACATTTCTGGTATTGCCAAAAAGTCTCATGGTGGCAGGCTTGAACCCTGTCAAAGAGGAAGCAAAGGTCTCAGCTCAAGCCACTCACCGATGCTAAAGACGGACAGTAGGGACATCATAGGGACTTTGTAGGAATTCCCGTTGCCACCATGGAAGGTTCTCGTCTTGGTGTTTTCAGGCTGGAAGCGAGACCTCCACAGGCCTTTGAAGTAGATAGAGTTGACAGCCACCAGACGTGTAAAAGCTGGGTCTAGCATGTCTGCTGTGATCAATGTAGGGATGTGACCTGGAAAAATAGGCAATGTAGGCACACAGATCAGTCAACAAGGTTTATTTAAATCCCATGTCTTTTCTATTCAACAGTTATGCTAAAGTTGTCTACAAAAGTGTGGGTGGATATACAGTAGGAGAAAGGGGTAGGGAACAGTGGCAGCATATGGAAGCTTTGGGCAGGATATGTTAAAAGTTAGGGTGACTGACTACTAGCCGGCTACTAGGTCCCTGGAAAGCATCCTTGAGCAAGATGTCTAACCACCATCTGCTACTTAATACTAATGCTAGTAATTGTACGCACTGTGTGTGGATAAAAGAGTCTGCTAAATAACCTAATTATAATTTATCTAAGTGAACGCATCATTTCACTCTGAAAAAGTAAGTGACTACCACAAGCCACATCTCCAATACCTTTGGTTTTATTTTTGACCCAGTTGTTGATTTCATTTGCAGCTCTCTCTGGGTCGCTGAAGTCCAGGCTCTTGGTTGCACTCTGGAAGTTAGCTTTGTTGGTGGCTGCAAAATCCTCCTTCAAGGGAAAGCCCTCTTGGTTGAAGATAGCATTGGCAATGGTCACAAGATCCTGGTTGGACCGGGCTGTCAAAGACTTGTGGAGCTTCTTCAGCATCTTGTAAGGGCCTGAGCACAAGAAGTAAAGTTGGAATAATTTCTAGTTTCTAAAGGCTAAAATAGTTTGACCTGAAAACATATGTTTTGCCATGTTCCATACACATCATTCTGTGAATTACTTTAGGCAGACAAATGGCATTATTCCTATATATTTTAGGCACCTCTACTGTCAAAAAGGTTTGCAATTACCATTTTTCTTGTAATTAAGAGAAGTGACGATCTGTCTTCGTGTTTCTCCATGGGCTCCAGATAGTAACATGCCAAGGATGGAAGCCACCCCATGGGGAGAAAGCACTACATTTTCCTGGGGCTTTGAGCGGACAACTTGCTGGAACACCTGCAGGCCCAGATCAGAACCTCGTTGGCCATAGTTGGGAGGCTGGGAGAACACACCCTTGTGGCCATACAGGGTCACCAGCACACATAAACACAAGGAGGGGTACCTCATATTCACAGTACCTAATAGAAAACAAAGGAGAACTTCAGAGGTCTTGTCGATTGTTATTGGTGGTCAGTCTCTAAAGCTTCAACTCGTATTTTTATTTAATGGACTGAATTTAAAAATACCAATATAACCCTTTGACTCAACTCAATGACTCAACATGGTTAACCAAAAACAGATACCTTCCATGCACACTTTGCTTCTGTGTCTTTACGGTATCTGAAAACCCCCATTACCACTGGTTGTGTTTATGTCTTTTATGCAATTATGACTAACTGACTCATTGAGTAGGAAATACTTTTCCTGTGAATACACCCTTGTGGGCCTTTCATTTAAAAGTAAAACTAGAAATATTTGCAAACATCAATTTTAATAATACAACAGTTAAGCTCGTCTTGCTTAGATAGACTTGTGTAGAAACATAGGCTATATCTTGGGCCATATTGTACACATAGCAGGCCTACACCTTTTTAACACATTCAGAGCTTTTTGATGAAATTATACAGTTGTGTAGCCTATATGCCTATAGCTATACTGGAGAGGATCCAACTAAGCTTAGGCACTGATGTATTGAAAGAGATTAGGCACACCATAATCTCTTTCAATGCATCTGTAAAGATGTCCAAACCTGTGAAATATCTGGGAGACATTTCAAAACAATGTTATAGCAAATAAGAATGAGCTATTCATAGCATTCCAGCACACAGTAAACAAACCACTTAGCAAAGACATGGTATTCACATAAATTCTTAAAGGGCAGAGGTCCCACATAACGCTTTTGATACGTTTTGCCATATGTGAACATAGATATAACATACTGCAAATTAGTTGCTGAAAAATAATTGATTGAAAGTTGGGTATCAACTGTATTGTAATTGATAATTTAATAATTTAAAACAACCCGTTAGCCCGTAGCTTACCTCTATGTAGTATCGCGAATTTACACCGCACTTGAAAACGTATTGCTTTCAGACAGTCTTCCTCTTAAATGTTCTTTCAAATAGGGTTCAAGCGATAAATATTAGTTTAGTAGGCCTATTGGTTCTACAAAAAGGTTAAATAGACAGGGCTTTATTCTTCCATGGGTGAAAGTTATTAGTGACTCAAATGTTGTTTCTTGCACGACTTTTGTGATTGGGACTCCGCCCTCCCTTTGAATAGGCGCATAGGCGACAACTTGCAGCGACAGGAAGTGACAACCTCAGTGGGATATACAGTTTTTGAAGAAGATACATGTGAAAAGTTGCCTTTTTAACAGGGTTTTCGTGCATAATATGCTATTGTTAGGCAAACCATAAACATCAGACCGTTTCAGTGCTTTAGGCCATTTAATAATGGCAATAAGCTATTTAAGATGGACTGCCGCTTCGCTTGACTGCAGTCAAGCCAGCCTCCACTTCGAAAACGACAGTCAAGCCAGCCCTCACGCTGTGTTGCGATGCGTGTCTTTT
>JAOEHI010046942.1:0-20701 GCA_025447815.1 Percopsis transmontana | reverse complement strand
AGATAAATTGTTAATATCATACTTCTATATGTCCTAATAAATTGCTTTTGTACCATAAGATGAGAGTGGTCTGACTGCAATTAGATTTTTCTTTGGAACTCATTTTAGACAGTAAGTTTGGTCGACTGCGGTGTACTATAGTATCGAGAAGAGTAACACAAAAGGTACCTGGCGGGGGGCATGCCCTGTTGTTGAGCAAGACGGATAATTGGATGTGATGACATAGCATGGGTGCTTTAGATGTGCCTCATAATTTCGTTTAGGATCCCTCTGCTTCAGTTTAGAGTGCCTGCTGAGGCCAACTAGCCAAAGGGGAATGTGGAAGTTTAACAGTCTTCTCCAATCACAATAGTTTTGATTGCAGTGAATTCTCACTTTACTATACGAAAAGTGCTCCACTGTAAAGCTCAGCAGGACATCCCCACTTAGGAAAAGTCAAACTGCTTTCGAACACATCTGACAGCTAACACCCAACACCATTCTTCTGTACCGGTATTTTCTCCAGGCCACTTTGACCAATACAGCCGCCGCAGTTTCATATTCACACATGCACCCAGCATGCACAAACAAGCACAAACCTAAACGGGAGTGCAGGTTACGTACACATTAATACAGAGAGTCTTCTATGTGTTGGGCTGAAACAAAACACAAATGGCAGGCCTGTCCAAAGAATAGCCTTTACAGTTTTACATATTAACGACAGGTTACCCTCAGAACTGCCTTCTGCGGTAAACGGAAGGTGAAAAAAGAGTCAAATTCATCCCCCACCACCCCCAAGTGTATTTATATGTAATTAGTTGGAGATTAGAGTTGGAGATTATACATCAATTATCCAAACCAATATTTAAATACAGATGGTTCCAGGATATTTACATACTACAATACTAAATTTGACATTGTTATGCCATTTTTTAAAACATAACTGCCAGTCAACTCCTTTATATGGATACATTTTGTTTTCACTAGTTGGCATCTTATCCTATTCATCTAGAACATGAAGGACTATGGCAGCGAGTGATATATCTAAATACCTCACCAGTGTGGAAACAAAAAGGACTTCATCCCGACTGTCCTTTTAAACTGGCCCTGTGATTCCAGCCATAATAATATGCCCCAATGATTGAAGTGATAAATTGATTCTGAATGAGCCAGATTGAAAATCCAGATGTCGCCTCACTGTGTAACTTCACAAAGGCAGGAGAGGAGCCAAAACAGTATTGAACTTCATCAAAAAAGATGAGACTACATCAAAACTTTCTTGCGCTGTGAAGACGAGTCGATATGGGCTGTGGAGCAAGTACAGAACAGCAGTTGGCACTCTGTAGTCACGTCAAGCAACCCCCCCCCCCCCACACACACACACACACACACACCTTCTCCCAGTGGCACTGCTTCTTCGCCTTTGCGACGCTGTCCTTACAACGCCCGCACCCAGGCGCGATAAAACTGATAAAACTGATATATACACAAACTCACCCCACTGTGGTGTATGGAAGGGATGACTGGTGTCGGGGGAGGGGGGTGGAGGGTGACTGGGACAAGTATGTTCAGTAAGAAAAGAAAAAAAGAAGTGAAAAACTGCTCTCCCTTCACAGTGCTCCACACTCTTTCATGGCAAATCACATCCCATTAAGAGGGTTTTGTCCTGCAATGAGGATAGTGCTGGTGCTACTCCAAAATCCCATTACGGATCATAAAGGAAGCCGCGGTGGTGTCCTGAGAGCACTCGGTTTGCACCTTTTTAAAGGGGTGGGGTTGTGTGTGTGTGTGTCTGTGTGTCTGTGTGTGTGTCTCGGGCTACGCCAGTTCTTTATCTTTTAACTCCAGGTGAGTGTTACCTGCTTTCCTTTAGACCTTTCATGTTCCTTGTCTGGTGCTTATTGCTCAGCGGCTGGCCTCAGAGGGCCGTGTTTAATTAAATGTGAGTTGAACCAAGATATGTCAGTCTGCTGGTGGGTAGCCCACAACAGCTACCAGTTAACTTTCTGAAGAAAAACAGCTACAGTAACACATATTTGTGAAACCCGACCCACTAACTTCCCGCCAAATCAATACGAAATATTACTGAATAACTGTGCAATGAAGCTGTTTCAAAAAGGACACAATTTTAATGCTAAAATTGACGGCATCTGAATAAAAGTGTAGCAGTACACAGGCGCAGAACAGTAAGTTAAGAAATACAATACTAACACAGTGTAAGGAAAGTGGTTGTATTGTTGCAAAAGCGACCTGCAATAATATGATGCTTGTGTGTATTTTGTTTAACGCTCAATACGTAGATGCGTTAGCAATTTCTCGTAAGGGGCTTCTACAAACAAAAAACGTTAGAAAAGTGTCAAATGTAGACAAAACAGGAGCTCAACTAATTCTGTACTTATATCTTGGCATTCAAAATGACAAACTTATCCTATTCTTACACCGCGTTCAACATTCAACCTGACATTTGAGTCACACCCTTTGCATGTTTTATTTATAACCCAGGAAACATAGAAGTGGAGCATCTCAGGGTGGAAGTGTTGGCTTCAAATCCACCTGATGTATGTGTTCCTCTCTATGACTAGCTCCAAGCTAAACCCCAGCGCCCATGCCTCATACAAGCATCCCCATTAATCAAAGAGGCAGCTCATTTATATATTTTTTTAAGTACAAACACATGGCATAAATACCTGAAACATCAGGGAAAACTAAAGAAAAAAAATTTATAATAAAGAAAGTGCCTAATGGGTGGTACAAAATATGGGCAAAGTCACCTTGAGTCCAGCTAATTTCCAAAACAGTGACACAAGCATTAACTATAACCTGGGTAATTAATACCCCACATTATCAAGGTGTTTATCCAAAGCTCCCAATTTAGCAAGCTCCTCATAATTTTATTTTATAGCCGGCTAAAGAGCGGTAGTCCTACCAGCGGTCCCAGCCTGCAGTCCTCTGCAAATATTGTCCTACTTTTTCCTCACGCTTTTATAGAGTTAATCCATCTGAATGGTAACATAAATGTTGTTCATTTGGGTTGTTTAGGATACAAGCACACAGCCAAATGATAAAGTTGCTCCCCCTTTATTTTGGTCAGGATGTATTACCTGTGTGATTACACTGACATCAGCTCTGCTTAATGTGACTGTCACTTTTGAATTGAAGCAGGTTCAAAGGCTGTCTCATTAAAATGCATTCATTCTCATTCATCCGCACCAGACCGCGAGATACTGAATGCTGCCATTTTCCTAACATGGAACCATCAGAGGAGGAATGTGTGTTCCAATAATTCCTGTGGGCCTACATGTGTACAAAGATACCATATGTATAAAGTCACCGTGTGGCTGTAATAAAAGGACACACAGGTAAGCTAACAACGCCAGAGGTATTCTCACATGAAAATCAATGTTTTGATGTGTGCACTATGCTATAACATGCAGCTTATATCTGCTATAGGCAGAGCCCCAGGGGGCTTGTGGGTGTGTGTGTGTGTGGGGGGGGGGGCAATTGATTATAGAAATGCATATATAATGAAGTGGCAAATAATTCTGACTCTGATTGATTTGCCCATTAGCTGCTGATTGATACAAGCTTTAAATGTCAGGTGACCATTGATCGCCAGGAGTCCCTGCACCTCGAACGCCATGTCACTGTTCTGTGGCTCGGCAGCTTTTCACCTGGCCGGAACCAGATGGAAGGTCGACAGGTGCACAGTGTCCCCTGTAGCCTGCCTTTGTTTGTCAGGCTTTCAGAGTTTTAATATCTGCTGAAGGAGGCCATTGAAAATCTATTTTGTCCAGGGACAAAGGAAAGGCATTTGGCAGCAGTTAAGAGGGAACATGTTTCTAGGAAACACTAAAGATATATTCCTTGAAGGGCCAAACTGTGTACCAAGAATGTAATCTAAATGCATAATTCAGTGTTTTCTTTCTTTATTCATAATTAATAAGGAAATGCCAATATTTGCCTAGTGGCTGAAATATCTGCCAATTGGAAATCTGTTGCAAGTTACCGACAACTCCCAAAATCAAATGTCTTTAGCATTGGGTATGTTTTCTCTGAGTGAGAGAGTCTGCAAGGGGACCATAAGGGAATAAGCTGCCATTGCAAAGTCATTTTTAAAAAGCATGAATTAAGCAATGTTTATTTTTCGGGTCTGTCGAGCTAACTTGGCGCAAAAACCTTTGCTAACGGTTTAGCCGTACGCAAATATCTTCAACAGCGTGGGGGTGCTGGGCAGGAGCAAGTTAATGATGCAAGGGTCGCCACTTGCCGGGCCTTAAACACTGGGCTCATTTAATGAGTCACTAACCTATTTATGGCGGTGCTTGGCGAACAGGGGTTAATAAAGTAGGGGTCAAGTCTTAACTCAGTCAACACTACCACCGACCCTGCACTGTAAGTCCCAAGAGCATTACTTATTAATGAGTTTTCACTTACTGTAGTTCTAGTATGTTTAAATGACTGTGGGGAGTCCTATCCCGGGGAATGCTTATCTAATTGCTTAAAACCCTGTGTGCCATGGTGGATGTTTATTAAACGCTAATAGGCAGAGTTTTACCCTGGGAAAAACACACACATTACCGAGAAACAAGGCCAGCCAGTATCATACCAATCGTGTCCATGTGCACATGCCAATCAGGCCTGCATGTGTGCACACCGTTGTGTGTGTGTGTGTGTGTGTGTGTGTGTGTGTGTGCGTGCCTGCGTGAGCATCCCTGTGTACACGTGTCTCTCTTTTGGCTGTATCTGACCCCGTCATCATCGAACATTCCCTGCCTTGCCTGACAGGATCCGTTGCATTTTTCTAGGCCAGCCTCCCTCATCCAAGTGATTAAGCAATTACACTGATTGTAGGCGCACTGAGAAGAATGGAGGGAAGCACCCTTGAGTATTGAGTGCTAAAGCTTTCTTGGAGATAACAGCTTAATTTCTGCTTAATCAAAATAGAATCCCATCTCTAACCCCTTCCCCCACCTCCTTTTCTTTTGGTGTGCATTGACTAGTTCAGGGAATTTAGTAGGTACTTAAAGGAAACCAATGGAATCAGCGCAGCCCTACTGGGGCCTTTTACAGCATCAATATTACAGTTAATATAGGTTTATACACATCTTATCAGATAGAAGAGCTCACCGCACATGTGCACAAAATAATTATTTCTATTCCACAGTTAGGAACTGAAACACAGAGCCTACAGATGGATTACACAAATAGTGTGAAATAGCACCATCAAAAGGTGATTAGCACAATATCAACTAGTGGTTTTTCTAGTCAGTTATAGACAGTTGCACAAGAGTCTTGTGGATCACAGAATTATTAAGTCTACATGCTAAGGAATTTTGAATAATAGATGTTAAACCTATGATGGCATTTTTGTATAAAATAATTTCCATATCAACGTCAGCGTAACACCATACAGGCCTACTGTATAGCCTATAGGCCATCTGGAGAAACGCGCGCGTGTGTGAGCAAGAGAGTGACTGAGAAAGAGAAGTCGTGAGCATGAATGTTCGTCTTTGTATTTAGGTGTGTGCGCGCGTGCGCGTGTGTTAAAGACAAAATGCGCGTTGGACAGAAACAGTCCCACAGTCATGATAAGAGAGATCTAAGACAAACTGACACACGGAAGGAGAAACTCACCCCGTGAGGCAATCTGAAGGAAGAGGCGGGGATCCGCAGCCCGTATAGCCGCGGTGTACTTGTCCTCCATCCCGGGGACCTGCGCCTTTTTCTCGGGCATGAGCCGAACACGTAGCCTCCCCCCTTCAGCGCCAAGCCACCATTCCAAAATAGTTGAGAGGTCCATTTCCAGGGTGAAAACCGGTTCCTCTTCGTAGACAGACAGTCCTCCACACCCTGTCCTCACAATATCCTCTCCTATTTCCACAACAACTTGGTTAGATTTTCGGCTGGCTTTCGTCAACCCCAAATGTATAACTTTGGCCAACGGCCGTTTGTAGCTGTAGGGGAGCTGTCCAGCACTATCGTTCCGGTCCGCAGCGTCTAGTGAGGCCAACTTAGGGTCTAGAAAAGTAGATATTGTTTTTTGTAAAGGTATGCAGTGCATCTTCAAGTTGGCGCGCACCGTGTAGCAGCCATTTATAGTTGGACAGTCGCCGTTCAGAGGTCTTTTGATAAACTCCGCAAGGTAATAACGCAACAGAGAAGGGACCGCAAAATCCACGGCAAGGGTTTTCCTTTTGAGTCTGGAACTTAATGTTTGACTTGAATCTTTCTTTCCACTGTTATCCCCGCTACTATTGCCAAACCCCGCGGTGGGGAGATCGAAGCCCGCCGTGGTCTTTGGCGAGGCGCACTGCAGCTCCGCGAGAAATGCCGCAGACCAAACGCACAAAAACAATATCCTGGTCTTCATGTTTCAAACTGCGTGGTTTTCTTTTAAAATCCCCGTTCTCCTTTTAAGGTTCTCTCCCTCCTTGTCACGCACACGGCTCAGATTCAAAGTAGGAATCGATGATCATGCGGGTTCTGTTTCTCCTGCTCGTGCGCAACCACGGCAAGAGGAGGGGAATTCGGTTTACATTTGTTAAGTAGCGACTGCTGATGTCTTCGCCTGTTGAAGTAAGAAAAATGCAATTTCCTCCGTTAAAATAATGGCTTTTATCACGGGTCTGGAGCGAAGGAATAGCCCTCCGGGTCGTTAATTGAAATGCCAGTCGGGTCCGCTCCAGTGGCTCTCAAAGAGTCCTTGTCTGAGCATGGCACAGTTGTGGCGGCGATACAAGTAGGCTAGTCTCTCTCAGCTGTTAGATTAGATGCAGTAGCCTATCGCTTTCTGCCCTGATAACTCACAATTAACACCGAGATGTCAGAGTCTTAGCCTGGACTTAAACTTGAAACGGAAAACGCATTTTTAACGGAGCCTTCCTAATTGAAGACGCAGCCGCAGTCGCTGGGGTTAATTGCCTTCCTCTAATTTCGTCAGGCTATTTATGCGATTAAATTTGCTGTGCGCTACGATTAGGCTACCTTTCTGTTGCCTGGTAAAAGTAATTGATTCACCCCTATGACGCCAATGTGTGTCATTCCTCCCGTAAACGAGTCCCGTGCGCCTCTGTGAACAGCCGAGCAAGAGCCCTATAGCTCCCTAAGAGCCCCGTGGACGCGTCCAACAGACGTTTAGACCAGCGGTGACTGTCTGCATTTCATTTAAATGAGGTAACGTGTGATCATAAATATCATAAAGCTCTTTTCAGTTATTCATTATAATCAAAACCCTATAAGGGCATCAAGGGTTGCAGTAGGCCTATAGACCAACGTCGCAAATGGCATGACTTTCAGTCAACTACACGTTAGTATCCAGTCCAATAAACCCCTCTTTGAAAAATTCTAAAATTCTCATTCTATGGGGAAAGACAGCCAACAATTTGGCTAACCCTTCCGAGTTGTCTTTCAGAAAGACCCCCCCCCCCCCCAAACACACACACACACACACACACACAAACACAAACACACACACACAGGCAGTCGATATCTCGCGCCCAAACATTACTATGATGACTATGAAAGACGCCCGCTAGATGGCGTCATTACACTTGTTAACAAGGGCTCATTTCTCACCCATCTGTGTGACTATAATAAATCCGTTAATGCGTCATTATAGAGTTCTGATGATTTCCTGGTTCGTTTCAAAATGTATTAAAAAATATATATTTTTGGAAGTCACTAATAATTTACGGATGTGCAACCATAAGACAATGTATTGGGCCAAGCCTATATTTAAAAAAGAAAAATGAAAGCATTCCTTTGAGTTTACTAAATTCAACAGGCCTGAAGCATTTATGTCAAATTATGACATAGGCCTGCACACAGCATACTTTAGGCTATTTTAGTGAATAACAGCTACATGTCTGAATTATCTTGGATTTTGCTGATTATTGCTGTCTTCATATGTCAATTCCCAAACTTGCTTAAAAAGCTTCAATGGTGGGGATTGTGTCGTTTAACAATTTGTTTCAAGGAAACTCTATGGTAATGAGATTTGTATAGAAGCTAATCATATTGATTGTAGTAATCATTATTAGTTTATCACAATATAGTTTATGTACAAATAGGATAATAATAATTGGGATGTTTGTATCATGAAACTCACTATAATTGATTTGAACTCATTGTTCATAGTAGCTAATAATAATAAAAATAACACATAATTTGACTACCTAATTAGAATATACATAATTACTTAGTGATCATTTTACTGATTGCATTATCATTGGGTCCCCAAAGTGAAATTGTGATTTACATGATTGAGGGACTCCGTAAACTCTATTTAGCAACAATGTTTATTTTGCTTATAGATTCTAGCTGTTCTTTATGTCAAATCCAAATCAGTGACCAATAAACAAATCGGTTATTGCATAACTTACCAAGCCTGTTGTTTGTCATTATGTGTTTTACAATTGATAGCTTATACTTATACAGTTAGCATACGTCTGCAGCTTGCTCTGTTGTCTAACACGCACATTTTATTAAGGCCATTAAATCTCACTCAACAAGTTTATTGCAGATGTTCAGAATGTATTGTACAATATTCTATTGCCCTGTGTATATTTCTCCCAGGCAGCCAATGTGTGACATTTGTTGGATGTTGGGTGCCACTACAGGTCTCCAGATGAATACATCTTATTTGTTCCCTGGATATCGCAATGCCTTCACATCTTCATCTCAACAGTAATATGTGGCACAGCGGTAATCTGTTCTGCAGGCGTGCTGTAACTCATATTTTAACCTTTATGAGCAACAAACCAAATATACATGTGCTGCATCTGCTGCTTGTGCGTGATAATTTTTGTGGCACTTTTCACTGCTATTTCTCCCGGTAAGCTTAATAGGGATACACACATGTGCACACTGAACTAATGAGGAATTTTTATTAGGAATACGCATCTGCTATGCCCAAACAGATCTGCAGTCGGCTCACTGTCCACATGGAGCAGCAAGTCTGACCAGGCCACCACTCGGCCCAGAGTTTTCTCCTGGCCGCGGACACAGACTCTTATCCAAGACAAGCTGTCACGCTGGTTTATTCATAGTCGGAATGTGAAGGGAACTGGAGTGGGCCGCACGTGGGCCGCGAACACCCCTGGCTATCCATCTTTGAGGATGCCTCAATGCTAAGCAGCGCGCTCCATCTTTCTGCATGCTGTTGCACATCAATACATGAGAATCTATTGGGTAATTGGCGAGACTTTGTGGCCTTTCAGCTGCAGACTTAGCGCTATTAGCGCATGCTTAAATACAAGCTTGATCATTTACAGTATGTCCAAAAAGGCAAATGGACAGTGTAATCATTCATTGGAACGAGGTGATGTCTGAGGTTATTAATACGAGATTAGAGACAATGCTGAAAGTGTTTTTAAATTGATTTTTAAGCATAAAAAAGTCCAAATATGGCCTCTGTTCCATTCTTCACACGGAATGGTTTGTAATGAGCACATATGCATGGGTGTGATGCAGATGAATGGTTCTGCATTTTGACCATTAAAGTTTGTATCCACAGGAAAAAGATGCATAAAGTGTGTATGAGTAAAGTTTAACGGTGTTACGTTAACAGCTATGGCTCCGCTCTTGCTAATAGACAGGTACTTTGAAAGCCATTTGCCAGACCATCAAGGCAAACTTAATTAGCCTGTGACCGATCATGCATTTCCACTTTGCAGCCTTTATAGTCTTAAATCAACCAAAGTCCCCGGTATTTATTACCCACAATTCCTCAACTCCGTCAAACCTCTAACCACTCTTTACAACTACTGTCCGTTTCATCACAAATACATTTGGAAACCCGCTCACGGGCAGGCCCAGCACAGGAACGTACAGTATGGGGGAAGTGACAGTGTCGGGTGAAGTGATAAATTACAGCCAGATATGTTCTCACAAAGACCCCTTGCCCCCTCCAGCACCACTTTTCTTGACATGTGGTAAAGCCCATAAATCAGTATCTGATCTCCCCCGAACACTCCCTCCCCCAACCTCCCAGCCCCCAGTCCCGGATTTGCTGTTTCTGTGGCTCATGGACTAGTCCAGACACTTTCAGAGTCTCTGTTTGATATTCGGGTGCGTATAATCGCAGCTACATAATGAATGTTTGATCGAGTAGGACCAAATTTTTTTTCCCTTCCTTCCCTCCTCCTCGCTACTTCACACCACTTCCTATATTCGATGGCCCTGCATGGACGACACGCACCCAAGGTGATTGAGAAAATGTGCGGCCGATTCTCACACACCCGCTCCATGCATTTTATATGGGTTAAGGGATGGTCCTCCCACCCTTAGCATTCAAGCCTCATGACATCCTCTCTTTGTTCCATAAATCAAACTCCAGACCTTGAAGAAAAGTATGAAAAACAGCTTTTTGTCCAGAAACTGTAGGAAGACTTTGGAGTTTCCTGTTGACAGGCGTAATAAAAGTACGGTCATCTCTTATTGTGCAGGCGGTGAACTTTTCGATGAGTGCCCATTTCCAGTGAAGTGGACTTGGAAAAAGTGTCAGGCTTTTTAGCTCTGGTCCACTGAACCCTCTGCATAGCCAGGCCACATTAATCATTCCTCTGCAAGGTGATTTGACTTCTGCCAGCCTGACTTCTGCCAGCTCTCGTGTCATTTGCAAAAAAAATAAAAGGTAATGACAACATTACTTGTTACCCTATTCCAGGAGTTTCACATTTAGCTTGATTGAGGTAAAACAAACAACAGTGGCAGCTTTGCATCCATAATGGCATGAGTTGGGCTAGTGGTACGAATAAGCATTAAGACTACTCAGAGCTGTCAAATTTATGCAAAGGAAATAATCCTTCAGTTTGCCGCTATATGAGGGATGAGGAAAGATGAGAGTTCTCACTGTAGTACTATGACTTTCAAAGTATTGGTGCTACAGCTTCAAACTTTGTGAATCCTTTTCAGCATCACTGCTGTGTGAAACCTTAACTTTAACATTAACCTAAAATATTGCTCTCGTGTCATTAACCTCCATCTTCAGATGGCCTAAATCAGTACAATAGACAGTAATTCGTTATTGTGCAATACTTGGTGTAATATACTGATGGGTAATATATTGTTATAAAATACGTATTATACATTACTACTATTTTACTTTGTTGTGTATTGCTAATGATGTGGTCCATTCAGCTCTTATTGTATCGTAGACGTTCTGGAAACGTTGACTCGTCCCTTTGTGATCCCTTCCCAAGGATTCTCGCCCCAAGGTCTTTTCCCTTGCCCAATTGACCTATCGCTAACTCAGTGTTACTGTTGCTAACTTGAAATAGCGGAGCTGACTAAGGAAACAATGGTCAGTGTCAAAATTATATCCCAAGAGGCTCCACACCATTTTTGCAAAAGTTTTTTTATTTAAAGCTAGATATGTTGCTCCTGCTGTGAATAAAGGCGTGCGTAGAACTTCAAGCCCAGTTCTGTCTGTGAGTGTGTGTGTGTATTTGTGGCTGAAGATCAAAATCTTTTCTGTACGTTGTGTAATCTCAATGTACAGTATCCAATCTGAGTCCAATCTCAATTGGATTCAGGTCTGGGGAACGAGAGGGCCAGTCAATGGCATTGTCCTGCACCAGAAGGAACCTAGGCCCACTGCACCAGCGTAAGATCTGACGATGGGCATCAATTCCGTTTCAAACGTGTGTGAAAATTAAATGCAATTAGTTATAGTTTGTATAGTTATATAGTTATAATTTGAGAAATATAGGCATAGTTTGCTTTGTTTTGCAAGATAGTTGGCAAGTAGGCTACTAGCTAAAGTTAGCTATCCCTCAATCCGTTTTTTAGCCTTCTGGCTCAATAACTAGCCGTAACTTGTGATCGTGTGGCACACCCAAATCAGGTGACCACAGTGGTCTTTATTTTTAATAATTATAAATCTGTACCTTCCTAGCGACATGAATGGCACTAAATAAATAATAATTCAGGTAACAATTTGTAATGTGTAAAGACAGACTTGTAAAGCAGAGCAGCAACCAGTAGGAACTTTTGACACTTTTGGAGCTGTTGTGCTGCCCACTGCAACCTGGAACTGAAAGCTAACGGTAGACGGATGCAGCCCATAAAGAGTTTATTGTGCACCTTTCAGTCTTTTCGTGCCAGAGACACCAATGCAAATTACAGAAAATTGCGTCATTATTTATTTATTTTTTCCTGGGGAAAGAACTCTAATTGTGCCACCCCAGAATTCTGGCTTGCATGACACCCCTGATGCCGAGTACAGAAATGTGTGACACTCTCTTAATAGGAAAACAATGGCAAAGCAAGCATTGGGAGATTTTGAAGCTAGCCATGTGCAAGTGGCTTAATGCACATGCTTGCTATGATGTCTGCCCCCCAAAAAAACGGATTAAGCTCCGCCCCCATTGTTGCGTGTGCTTTTGAGCACTTTTTGATGAAATGAATGGGCGACATTTTAACATGTCAAAATTGAGTCGCAGTTATTTAGTACTGTACACCATATTGAGCAAGAGATAAATGTATTGGAAATGCATGGTCCAATTTGAGTTGTTCCTCCAGGTTTCAATAACATCAACTGATGCTAATAAGCAATAAATGACATCAAGTTTATAATAGGCCCAATTCTGTATAGAAGTATAGAAGTTGAGATAAAGCATGATTTTATGTTTAATTTATTACTAGAGGTGAATTTTCTTACCCATCAGCAGGAGAATATGATCAATCTCTATGCCTGCATTGATCAAACTTTACACTGTAGAGATTGAATGATATGGTTTAGCCTTTTATCTTTTCAGTCCAGAAGGCCAGTTCTTTACATACATTCCCTTTTCCCATAAAGCTCAAAGAGGCCAAGAAGCTGAAATACTTTATGTTTGCCTTATCTTCTAGGCCTCTTGGCTGAGCACCTCATATAGAATGTCTTGCCTCGGTCGCTTCTGGCTTTACAGTAAAAACATAGAAATTAAAATATAAAAAATTGACAAGCGGACAACTTTTAAATAATTCAATTGTGCGCTTAAAATTTAGTTTTTATCACTGAAAACACCAAGCTAATGGAAAGGAACCCTGTGGGTTCAAATGAGAATGAGGCTGGACATACAGAGCAAGCACATACTGTAGAAAACACTGTGCACAAAAGTCTCTTTCCAAAGACACACACACACTTCAATACTTATTTTGCCAATGGAGATGCCGGATCATCAGACATAGGGATTATATTTCTATGGTGTACTATGAAAGAAGCTAAAAAAATCATTCTTCACTATCCCACCATCATTAAAGTCCTGTGGGAAATATATTTTCAAAGAGCTGTTTCTGTTTTTTATGCGGCTATTAATAAGCACATTTCTGTTCCTATACAGAAAAATCACTAAGCTCTGTTAAGGTGAGAAAACACATGTCCTAAAATAGACACTTAGGTCTGAACCCGAATCTCAAAGAAGTAGTTATGAATCTTTTACATTCTCTACATCACGCACAAATGAAAGCAAAGAAAAAAGAAAGGAAAGAAATCTCGTTGCTCGCCAGCGTCAATATCAGATTCAATTACTTATCAGCTGGTAATGCATCATTCATCCCAGCCCATCAAGGTAGCTTGGAGTGGAAGGTTTTGGCCGAGGGTGCTATGGAGGTTATGGATTGGGTAGATAGGGCAAGATGTCACCACCGGAATGCTCCTCAATTAGTTAACCATCGACCTACCATAGCCTAATGGGCCACTGGCGGTCCACTCCAACGGCACCTCTGATGGATTCCCGCTCTCCGATTGGAGACAGAGATTTGGTGGCTGGCACAGCCA
Source organism: Percopsis transmontana (assembly GCA_025447815.1). Classification (NCBI taxonomy): domain Eukaryota; kingdom Metazoa; phylum Chordata; class Actinopteri; order Percopsiformes; family Percopsidae; genus Percopsis; species Percopsis transmontana. The sequence goes on along the minus strand of JAOEHI010046942.1, from coordinate 6,960 downwards.
ATTCAATCTCCTAGACGGATCTCCTTCACGAATCAAGCTTCTCTGCAACGGGGGGGATGGAAGATGGTAGGGCTGCCACTGGAGTTACTGGGTGATTTTTCACTGGCCCGTCAATATTGCCCGGTCTTGGACTGCGGGATGTCAGAGTCGAAAATGACATATGGGTTGAACGTAGGATGATACAGGGGCAAGCCGAATGCCTGACTCCCGGACATACATCACTAGGGGGGAGGTTAGAGGTGACCTAAAGTGAATTATTTGGGGTCTGTGAGGAGAGCAGCCTCTTTGGAAATGATGGATACACTAGAGGTCAAGTGCAGGGCACTAAACGACATGTGTGGCAGTGTGGCACTGATGAGAGCTGCTAAATATAGATCGCAGCAGTACAATACGATATCTTCAACAAAGTCTTTGTTGAATTGAAATAAGCTTGTCCCCCCCCCCCCCTGTTTGCTTTCTCTCTCTAACTGCATACTTTTTGCAGCCGTTTCCTGGTAACAGAGGTGCGGAGGACTTTGATGGCTGCTTTGTCCTGGAATATAAATCCTACTATTGGTTTAGTATGCATAGTTTTCACTGCACCTTACTCACAAAAACAACAGTGGTTCCTATGCTCCACGAAAAGGCAGCATGATTTAAATGTAAATGCAAGTACCATGATCCACAAATATTCCATGATTTACAAATGTGCTTTGATATCCACAAACACAAAATCCCTTACTCCTGACTTGTACATTTAAATTTAATTGTTGTGAATTGACCAACACACATGAACATTTTGAGACAGATTTTTTGCTCTATTGCGATTCACACACAAATAGCTATTGATCTACAAATGTCCAGCCCCCCACCCAATCTGACAATGACATCCGGTAGGCGACAGTGAAGGAATAAATGCGTGTATTTTATTGCACATTTATTTAAATGCTAACTTACAAGTCAGGACTAAGGCATTTTGTGTTTGTGAATATCAAAACAAATTTGTAAATCGTGGAATATTTGTGGATCATGGTACAAGCATTTACAAATATTTCTGAGACATTTTTCTCTCCATAAACTTACCCCACCGCTTTTCCTCTGTGCGAGTATGTGCACATTCATATGGGCCAGCATTCAAAATAGTCAGAGTTTATTAAAATGTATTTAATGAAGGTCACACTGTACGTTAAAGTTTTGTGCAGAGAATGATGAATTGGGACCAGTCTTACTCAATGCGATTATCCAGAAAAAGGCCAACATCTTGAGAATCTGTGGTCTTTGAGCATGTCCTTGTGAGGGCATTCTGATCTCGCAAGCTTCTCGATTTGTTCCGCTCTACACATCATCCTGGGAACTCTCCATTCAAAACCATTAAGAGGACCACCAGCCAATTAGCATCCAGGTGAGTAGTTCAGTTGGTGCCGACAGAAATTAAGCATCTAGCTGCATCCGAATACTCATACTGGAAGAAAAGAGAAGATTGCAGAGCAAAGCGAAGCAAGCGGTAGTTGCAGCAACGTACAGGAAGCGTTTGTGGCGTATCAGGATGACAAACAGTTTAAACATTTCTGCCGTAATAGGTTATCAACTTAAAAGTAAAGGTAATTTGTGTATTGTTCGTGGCAAACATGGGTATATGTCATCTGTAAATATCCGGGTCAAAGGACAGGTAAGATGGCAGCTGAGTATAACTGAATTGTGTCCCTACTACTTGCACTTGCTCGTATACCCATAGAAAGTCCTACAGTAACGGTCGGGTAGTAGGTTCTTAAAGTACGTTAGTCCATACTAACATAATGAGTATTCAGATGCAGCCTCTGTTTTTGGAAATCGTCCCCATGTGGGTCTTGTTCTAAATGTATTGAAGGTAGTCCAATCGACTGCTAATACCTGCTAAAACCTGCGTTTGTTGTTTTGATTAGTTGAAGGTCACCAGACTGCCATAAGATGGTCTGTCCATTAGTATGAGGGTAATTTTACAGTATCTCACAGGCACCAACTCTATCTTGAACAGTTTTGATCACGTTTCCACAATACTGTGTAGCGTGAATGAGATCAGGATGGTCTTACCAGGCTACTAGGCTACTTACCAGGCTAACTAACAGTTGAATTCTAAGCCTGTGGCCTTGTCCGGGCCAAATGGCTGTTATAACAGAGAAAACCTTTTCCTTGGTCGAGCCTGAAGTTCCCCACATGGCTGACATTTGGACAATTGTTTATTTGTGCCGCCCAATTGCACAAGAGTGTGTGTTTGTGTATGTGTTTGTGTGTGCACACCAAGGAGCCATTCAAGACGGACCAATTGACCTCCTTTCCTCTTCCCTCTTTCACCGTGGGCTACATGTCCTTTCTCCCGGGCTCCTCTTATCCTGTCTGCATTTTAAAAGCATTTGCACCGGGAGACACAGCCGTTAAATAAAGTGTTCAGATTCAGCATGCGCCAAAGCAGACTGTCACACATCAAGGGTGAGCAGGGGAGTGTCTTTGTCTCTTGCTCTCACTGTGGTGGCGCATGCCAGGGACTCAAGCAGAAGTAAATCACACTGGGCTGGCACAACGCTTAATGAGCCGGTTAATTCCCGGACTAACGTGTGCACTATTAGAAGTGCTGGACTAATGGTCGGAGCAAGGCCAGGGCACCCGTGTGCCAAAATGTAACCATTTTCGCTCCATAAAATATTCATGGAAACACGCAGTAAAATATTGAGAGACTGTGCATGAGTTTCATAAGAAATTGAGGGAGATGTCTCATTTAATAATCTAAAGACCTGCATCCTGATCCATGTGAAAAAGGACAGAAGCTTAGGTTCTTGTTGGCTTTAAAAGTTTTACCCATAACATAATCTTTCTGTGTATGTATCAAAGGCTTTCATATACCTGAGGGCTTGTTTCATGACGTTGCCCTCTTTGAAGATCCTATTCCTTCCAATGTGACTTCAGGTTCTGTCTAAGCGCCGATAAGCTGCTTTTACAACTGACATGAGTGCAGTTGTATAAGTTTGTGTGCTATGGAATATGTAATTAGCGTGTAAATAGAATATCTTATTTCTTTCAAATGCCTTGTAATGATAATCTGAGAAGGGCCAAAGATCCCTATTCTACTGTGTCATTCCAGAGGATCCTATTAGTTGTCTTTATTTAATTATGGTGCAATTACTTATAAAGCGGTTCTAAAAAGAAATATTCAAAACGTAGTACCAAAAGAAGTTACAGACCCTGTTACAGGCTCTTATATAATTATATAATATATAGGCCTAATTATACTGTATTTATGCTACTTAAGGACCATTTGGAAAACATCTTGCCAGTGTCACTCCCTATCCAGTACATAAAGATGATGCCAATTCATGTCATACTCTTTAGACTTCATACTGCCGGGTTGTATATTTTGCATGCCATTTTCCTCTAATGAATTATGTTCATCTGAGCTAAGCAGGTTGGGCCGTGAATGCTAAAACTTTTTTTTTTTTACAGATTTATTGGAATTCTAAAACTCTAACAATGACCCGAAGCATGTCCTTGTGTACACATAAAATTCCAGTGCATTATTAATTACTTACTAAAACAAATTTGCACCTCCTGACAAAATCCGGTGTGTATTTAGGCAAGAGTGAAAGTGGGGAAGGTAAATACTAAACTAACAAAACACAAATTAATCCACCATTAGGGAAGCATTTGCCCAGATCAAGTAGGTTATGTTCACTGGAGCCCTAAGGTTCTAACACCCTTTGCAGTTTGCTATTTGAATGCAAATATGAATCATGGTTCCAAACATGCATCTCTCCTCCCTGGCCCTTATTTGTAATTATATTGGTTATTACTGAGCTGAGTTATCTTATGTATTGGACAAGTGAACATGAATAGGGGCAATAATGCATCTACTTTATGCTACTTCTTCAACAATTAACAACATTTCCTGCCTAGATTTAAATGGCTTTAATCTTTCCAAATACAGTGGAGCTATCTTTAAACAAACAGCATTACAGAACATCAAAATTGTGTTTGATCAGCCACTGCAAACCTCCCATGCACATCCAGAAGTCTTAAAATAAATCTAAAGAAATTGAACATCAGCTGCCATCACTGATGACAAACAATGTTCTCTGGCCCTTCACGTGTAATAAATGCACTTCAAAAAGTGTACGTTTATATGATAAGTGCTTCCAAAGCTTATGATAGCACTAAAGTAGCTACAGGGTGGAGCTATGAAAGACTTTGTTTGATGGAGGTCACATTTGTATCATCTTGTTATATAAATTCAGTGCATGTGCAGCAATTGTCATTTTCAATCACATTTGAAAATATACTTCTCATTTCTAAAAATGGACTCTGTGGAGAAGAAATTAAAACGTAACCTAATTAAAACCCCTAAAACACTTCTTTAGTGGAAAGCTGCTGCATTTTGGTCTTATTAAGTATTGATGATTGAATAAAACAAGCTTTCCTTAGCTTTAGGAGACTTAATTGAACCCACCGTTTTTTGAGGCACAAGTTTTCTATGGGCCATCGCTTTAACAACACTAAACTGGAACAGGCACAAAAAAGTAATCAGTGCTGTTCTAAGTAATCAGCTGGCAGAAGGGCACACAAACCTGAGAAGAACCAGCAATGAAGGCCAAGCTTCAAAAGGCTTCCTTTGTGAAAAAGAAACTCCAGCATCCGAAATGAGCCAGGTAATGACAATGCATTTTAATGAATGATTGAAGGCTAAATGATGGAAAACTTTTGGCAAAACTGGGTGGTGGGGATGCTATTGCATAGGAGTCCAAGTACCATGTTGCATTTGTGACAGACCTGTATAATAGAGAGATGACCCACCTGAGAACCATCAAGAGACAGCAGCAGTATGTGGGAAGTAACATTAGGGGCAGGATAGTCTAGTGTATTAACACATTGTGGAGACCCAATCTAACTCTGAAGCTCCTGTCTTTTGAGTACCAGACATGCTGAACCTATACAGGCAACGCTCTGGACAGCTGGGTGTGGAGACACCAGATGTTAGCACACAGGCGCACAAGTGGGGAAGAGATGTCCTTCTGGCTTTCCACAAAGACATAGGCTTGGTATTATCGCAAGCTTTGGACATCCTTTCCTAAACCCAGGTAAGGTACCCATCATTGCTGCTGATCAGCCAATTTATGCAGTGGCTGGACTGCGGTCATCATGTAAGCAGGAATAGCATCTCCTGGGACAGCAGAATCACTTCTAGTGGCTTCCAGCATCACTAGAACACATCAGGCATATCAAGATAACCGCATGCAGTCTATATAAGCTTCTTCATATAGCTTACACTGATTACTGTAATGAAACTGCTGATAGCTCCCAGGAAATGAAATAGAGAGCTTAGTTACTCCTTAAGTGGCCAACATACCACTCATGTCAGTGCTTGTACTAAAATAATCTCTGGCCACAGAGTTCAAGTGTTCACAAAGTTTACTTCTTTAAAAAGTCCTAAAACAGTGTCCATGGCAGCCACTTTCTTTGCAGTCTTTCGCTGACTGGCTGGCCTCCAGGGCCAAAGACGGTTTACAACCAAGGGGAAATTGTTGTTAAAGCCACTACGGACAAGATTGTTCACAAGATAAATAAGCATTCTGAGCCAAGTTTGTGTTGTACAACATAGTACGTAGTGAAAGATGACGCTATTACTGTTACAAATGATGTTTCCGGCATTTAGCAATGCAAAACCAGAGCTTAAATATGCCTTCATCTATCAGCTATGCTAAACCCACTTTGGTAAATACATTTATTTGTATTTTTCTAACCGATTTGATTTAGTTTCAACAAAATGTCACAACATAAATGTCAAATGTTGTCTGTAGGGACTTTAAAGCTGCAGTCCATCATTTAGCTACAATTGTTTTATTGCAATTAATTTCATTTGAATTGGTGGGTAGCGGTATCAGTATGTGACACTTGGCTGCAAGACAGTGAGACAAATGGAGAAAACGTGGAAATTATCGATAGTAGCATGCTCAGTTTGTACGTTTGCATGCAACAAACAAGGAAATTTAAAGAAATTTAAAAATATTAGTAATTAAATGTAAGGTTGTAGATGTTAGGGAATATCTATTAGGGTTTCCGGCTAATTGTCCCACAAGAATACTTCACAGTACTACTCTACTGCAGGTTATTCTACTGTAATCCCATGCCAGCTTCACACTCTGGGCTCAGTCACATCATTTTAGCATAACTAGGCTTTCCAAGAGGAGAGACCTGACTCTGCACTTCCCCGGGGGTATGTACAGGTTTTAAAGCAGCCCTAGCAAAGCCAAGCCAAACTTCAGCACAACTCCTCCTTATATCCCCTGTAAAATCTCCGCTACCTTCTTCTCTCCTCACATCCATGGGGGTGAGGGGGGGCGGGGCGGGGACGTAAACAAGCCTGCAGTGTCTGCCCTATAGCGGCTTCTGGGGAGAGAGGGAAAAAGGCACCAGCGTTCACCTCCGAGGGTAAAACGAAAAAGGAAAAAAAAAAGCCGGAGGAGATCACCAGCGCGTGCCCCCATTCTTCAATAGCACCCTTTCTTACAGAGATGAGAGGGCTTTTTCCATGCGGGGGTTGACAAATGCATTGGCTTATCATGTAGGCCACGGCAGCACAGAGGCCCGCTCTCTGTGGCTCCGAGACGCAACAGGAATCTTGTTTGATATGGCGGCATGCTGGTGCCGCCATATCCTCCTCTACATGCTCTATGTAGAGGAGGCTGTGATCTAGTCAGATAGTGAGCCTTAACCTTCACCCTGAACTATCTTTCTCGTTATAATATCAGGATGGCAGAATGAAGGGTGGCACAGGCAGACACAGGAACACGCTCAAACACTTGTCATTTAACAATTTAACAATCTCACAGACAGCAAAAGCTAAGATTATCTGAACACCTAATATCTGTAGGCCTACACCCTATAGATAGATAGATAGATAGATAGATAGATAGATAGATAGATAGATAGATAGATAGATAGATAGATAGATAGATA
>JAOEHI010046931.1:0-20704 GCA_025447815.1 Percopsis transmontana | reverse complement strand
TTAAAAAAAAAACCTTAAAAAAAACCCCCCCCCCCCCCCCCCCCCCCCGGTTCTGCTGCACTGGCTTTAGTCACATAACTTTGGTTTGGTCGTACAAAGATCTCCAAACGGGGCTCATATGTTAGACACTGGGGTGACACAAAATATACAGTATATATCTAACAAAACCTCTTCCGACTCCCCTAAAAGCACCTCACAATCCCTCGAGGGTTCCTGACCCCGGCTTTGAAAACCATTGAAATGGAGCAACACAAGTGGGTCACTAGTACTGCAGGTAAACACATTACAAGGGAATATTTGACTTTGGAAAAGGTAAGATCAGGGCAGTTTTATCAACCTATGGACCTCCCACTAGATATGGAAACACCTGGCCCAGATCTGGCCTTGATTAATTGGGGAATATCTTTATTAGGGCTAATAAATGTGGAGAATATCTCTTGAACTAGACTACCAGCTAGCAAATCTTCTCCATTTTCAGGAGGAGGAGATCAGCATTGAAAGCTGGGTGAAAAAGAAATACATTAGAAGGTCTGGTCTGAATAAGAATGAGGGCATTAGGATAAATATAGAAGAAATGTACTTTTTGAAGGGCATTTTTTCATAGCACGGTAAACTAAAAGTCTGCAATGAGGTCCAAAAACTTTTTCTATGTAATATGTTGTAATCTGTTGTTTTGTATTCATAGCTATCAGAGTCCAGTTCATTTATAGAGTTTTGTCATAATTAGCATGGCTCTGCAGGGCAGGAGAACACCTCTACGGTGCACTTTACGGTGTGTGTGTGTATGTTGATTGTCTGTTTACCACTGTGGTCCGATGAATGTGGTGTTTTCTGCTCGTACATTATTCATGGATGTGTTCGGGACTTGCTTGTTTTGTTCAGCATCCCCTGGTACATGAGCCCAATCCACTCCAACCCCGTCGCATTGGAAAATCTTAAACATTGCCGTATTCATTCACTAGGCACATTTGCACCCCACACATACGCGCATGCACGCCATGAGGTGCTGGAAACAAGTTCAGGTGGATGTCTCTCTTTTGTCCTTAAACTCTGTTCACCAGAACACACAACACTGATTAATAGAGATAACAGAGTTTAATGAATAAATTATGATTGGCTGAAAAGTGAGGTATTGGCCCTTCCCCAAGGAGCCTAAGGGGTTTAAATGAAAGCTTGCCTGCCAGGGCAGGCTTCATCATAGTCAGAAGTTAATTTGAATCTATTATAGACCATTTCAACAGTCAAAACAATAGATGCAAGACATAGATAAGCTTATGCACAGGGCCTTTCTTCCTGATAGCTGGTAACTAGCTAATAGCTAGATTGTTGCTCGCATGACATGGATATAAAGTATTGTTGGTCGCCTGCAACACAAAAACAAATTGTGTTATTTCCAAATAATAAACTTTGCGTTGCCTTAATGAGACCATTTTCTACAAACTGGTGTACCTAGCCATTTTACCCTTTAACATAGCCATTAACACCTGAAGCCCTATGGGGCTTGTTTGAAATTATTAATTAATTAAATGATAGTGTTTTCATTGTCCTTAGATTGTGAAAGCAACAATGCATTTCATTTGCATTAGTTTGATAATTCAACATGAACACTGAGATATATATGAGAAGTAACTACAGAAAGAATTTCATTAAATTTTCAAGGTCACCCAGAATAAGTACTTCCAGTCACTCACCTGGGGCTAGAATATAATGGTTCACCACAAGAGCAATGATATCAAGGCTTCTGCCCTGAGGAGCAAATTATTCGCATTTGATACGACACTCGTCCAAATCAAATGAATACCAACTTGAATCACAGGTGGGAAGTTAAACCCACGTCATCAATAGTCCACAGTCTTAAAGCTGCATAGGATTACTTTTTATTGCAAAATATTAAACTTTAAATAGCTTTTAGTATTAGAATTAGTCTCCCCAAATCCCAGTGAAACCAACGGGATAACAGAATTTCTTAGATCCTACTGGAGTTTCTCTGTACTGGATAGTACACCGCGAGATCAATACTATACAGGTAGCAATCGAGGCTGTAGCCAGGATTTTTCCTATACAGAGGTCAAAAATGTCCGACCGAAGCCAGGTTTTGAGTCGACGTAATGCCAAAAAAGATATTTCACAAGAGCAAGTGGTAACTGGCAATGTCAGGTAGATGCAAAGGATGCACTAAATGTTAGGATAAAAATCCATGTCTATATTGTGCAATATAAACTGCAATGTTTCCTTTGCAGTTTCTGGGAGAGGCTCAGTGTATTTCCTGCTCTGCAGAATCAGGTTGAGGCAGGTCTTCTTGTTACCATGACAAGAGAAGGTCCTCTCTCTCTTCACTCAGCTGTGGCAGAGCTTTGGGCACTAAGAAGGCTGTGAGCAGGGCCGGTTCATTGGATTCAGCAAACGGGGTCCTCAGTTCTTTGGTCACATGGTCACAGGAAGAGAAGAAATAAATTCAACCTAAAATGCTCTGCATTGCCTCTATGTTGCTGTTTTACTGCTACTCTCTTCTTCACAGGGACATCATCAATGGTGCTGGCCAGCTGCACTGATTGTTGATATATTGTGCTGCATCTCTCCTCACTGCATAGGCTTTCTATGACTTCAGCCACTTCTCTTCCTTCTTTATAGGCACTTACTATGTCCACATTTGGAGACTGCAGTCTCGTGGTCAATGGCAATATATATCCAAGAATTTTGTCTATTACTACTGCTGTGACGATTGTATCAAATGATTCAATGCTGTTCTGCAACCTACTGTAGTGGCTTTTTCAGAATTATTTCGTGAAATTATTATTTCTTGCAGTGCAGAGTGAATGGGACCAAGCTTTGATAGGAAGGCACCCATTGTCTTTATTCTGGACCCCCATCTGGTTTCAGACATCAATTGGATTCCTCCTCTGGTCCTTTCACTTCTTGCAAATGGTCTTGCAGCATGTTTTTCTAGGTGGCTGATGCTGAGAATAAAACGTCCATCTTCTCAGTTATGACCATGGTGTTCCTCACTATCGGGACATCTGTACATCCATGGACCACCACGAGGTTCAAGGCATGGCTACGGCAGTGAGTGAAAAGGGCTCGTTGAAGCTCCCGTACCTTCTGCAATTGGGTACATTAGAATTAGGTCATTTAGCAGATGCTTTTATCCAAAGCAATTTTCAATTACATGGTGCTATTACATGAAGCAGATAGGGGTTAGGTTAGGCATCTCGCCTCAGAGAAACTTATAGGTAGGCCAACTCTGGGGCTCGAACCAACGACCTTCCAGCTGGGAAGGTTGTTGTCCTTGCTGAATCATCAGACGTAGAGTACCATAGCCAGAGGTATTTTTTTTCCTACTCCACACATCAAGAGCCTTTTCCCAAATTGGCTTTGGGGATATTTATACTGGTCCCCGCTCCAAATGTTATTAGGAATGCTCTGCTTCTCCTCATCAGAGTCGTGACTGTTGCATTTATAAATTGCATGGTCATAGGCTGTAGAGCACGTACCTTCTGACACAGTGAGTATCACATCTTGACTCTCATTCACTTGGGAGTGCCCTTCGCCTGTTATTTACCTCTCTTTTCCTCCTAACTCTTTCTCCTCAACTGCCCGATTTCTTTCTTCTGTCTCCTCTGTTGAATTTTTGAAAACAACAAGTCTAAGCAACTAACCAATAATTGATACCATTTGACAATAGGTTATGTTATTAAAAAGATAATATCCATGACAACATTAATTATCCATCCTACATAACATTATTATAGCTTAATTGTCAGATGTGCATCTCCACTGAACTTCAGCATAACATTTTCAGTACAGGTTAGCATCTCATTGGTAGCCCTATTCTATTTTATTTTTTTATTTTACCATTCCCTGCTCAACTTTGGCTGGCTTTCCAAAGGTTAATTTTGTTTGTTGCAGCTTTTTGCTATTTTTTGTTCGGGTCAGATGAAGATCACAGGCAGAAATTAACATGGCGTCAAGTTTATTTATATTGGACAATGGATTTGTGGGTATTTAAGTTTATGTGAGCTGTGTAAGACACTGCGTTGCATTAATTAGTTTAGCCGCCCGTTCTATAAATATGACACACTCCGCTATAGCTGACTACTTTTGTTTTGTGATGTCAGAGGTATCTGACATGGTCACGTGACACTGCGTTGATGCAAAGATAATTGTCTTGTCGGCTCTATTTTCACTTAATAAATTAAACGAAACTTGAAGAAAGAAATACGGAGGACATGACCTTGGTGTCCTCTATGGTAGATACGGGCATGGAAGCAATGGTAGATTCAGGAAGTGAGTTACGACAGAAGCACTTAAAGTGGATATGAAACACTAGATGTAGTTACTGCAGCATAATTTGCCAGATTGATTCACACTCTAAAAGTCCTTAAAGGTTTAACACTGTCAGTGAAACTGGATTAAAAATAATTACAAAAATAATCGTCTGTCGAAGCTTGCAGAGTATGGAGAGGGGATATCTGTGATTTTGCCACTGAACAAACTGTCAGAAACAGACTCCATGAGGGTGGCATGAGGGCCCGACGTCCTCTAGTGGGACCTATGCTCACAGCCCAGTACCGTGTAGCTTGATTGGCATCCACCAGAGAACACCAGAATTGGCAGGTCCGCCATTGGCCCCTGTTCTCTTCACAGATGGGAGCAGGTTGACACTGAGCACATGTGACAGACGTGAAAGTGTCTGGAGACGCCGTGGTGAACGTTAGACTGCCTGCAACATCATACAGCATGGTGATGTGTCAGTGATGGTCTGGGGAGGCATATCCTTGGAGGGTCGCACAGACCTCCACGTGCTTGAGACTGTACTGGGAGACACAGCAAACCTTCCTGCGACGTCACAAATGGATGTTCCATCCTGGAGTAGCTGGACTGCCTGTGCACCTGCTGAATGGGCTGCAGGTACCGCCTCATGCTACCAGTAGTGACAAAGACACTAGCAAAACTAGAGAAGAATCAGTCAGGAAGGATAAGGAGAGAGCAATTCTCTGTGGCCACCACCTGCAAAACCATTCGCTTTTTTGGGGGTTGTCTTGTTTTTGGCTCTCCAGTGCCACTGTTGTCTCTTTAATTTGCACCAAAAGAGGTGACATTGATTCACAAACGCTTATCCTTCCTAACTGGACAGAAGTTTTGAAGTGTAATTGATTTGGTGTTATACTGTTATGATTACGTGTTCCCTTCATTTTTTTGAGCCGGGTATTTTAAGGTGTTTGCATGTTGTGGAAATTACCACAAAAATTAAATACATTTGACTCTAACACTCCATAGCATCTTGGTATACCGTCTGTATGCAGTTAACATCAACAACATGGCTAAAAGTAGCAATGCTGTCTATATTTTGTTGTCACGTAACATAAGTCAAAATACACACACCATAAACAAGGTAGCTTAATTTGCAGCTGCTTTTTGTAAAACAAAGTCTGTAATATTATGACACCTTAAACTTTCCAGTGTCATACTTTGTAATCTAAAGTTAGCCTAAAAAATTTTAAATTTCACTAGTGTTATAATGTTTTATTTTTCCCGGTACATGACCCCGCCGGCTTGCAATATCACAAAATTGCTAACTAACTAGCAGGTCTATTAGTTTCCAAAATAAAAAAAAAACTTAGCGAAAGTAGACCGTTTCATTAATACCGATGTTTTCTAGTAAGTGCGGGCCAGGTTTATGAAGGGGAGATCCCCAAGCAAGTTATCCACGTTAGTCACCTGACTGCAGATCGATTTGCTTGCGGTCAGCATTTCAATGCAGTGAACACACAGCACCAAGTGGTGCTGCCCACCCTCTCCACACCTCGGGGAACCGATGGCTGCTCCTCTAAAGAAACTTGAGTTTGCAACATTACTCTCTCTCTCCTCCTTACCTTAATGGCGAAAGCCATTGGGTTTGTGATAATCTCCTCAAAATACTTTTCAGCCTCGTCTTCCATATTTTGATTGAACAATAATCAAGTTTCTGGAAATTCTACGGACCGCGACTGCTGTCTTCCTGGGTCGACTTTTCAACCAACCAACCTCATTACTGTAGTCAGTGATTTTAGTCAGTGATTTTGTTACATTGCCCCCATTAGATGCAACCCCCCCCCAAATAAAATAAAACATAATTGGGGTATTGTTAGCATTATGAACACAATAATGTCAAAGCAAATAGACGCATCATTCAGGGGGCTTCCACATCTAATGAGATTAAAGCAACTAGAGACAGAAACACACACATCATACTGTATTGTGATGGAGTGACAAGTGAGACAGCAAAATAGACTGATAGAGTCTCAATGAGTGTGCGCGTGTGTGTGCGTGCGTGTGTGCGTGCGTGTGTGCGTGCGTGCCCACATGCCGTCTCACATAGGACGTGCACGCACTAGCACAGGGGATAAGGGCGCACTGAGCGACAGGGGACTGGCCGCATCACCATAAAATGTAATCTATTAAAGCTTATTTCAGACAAGATCGCTACATCTAAATTCAGCTCATTCTGTCAGGGCCGGTTCTCTTTCCCGGCCTGCTGCACCATAATGGGTTGTGACAAGGAGTAGGGGACACACGTTTGTTTAGATCACAAAGTCATAGCACAGCAGGACCATAAATGTAAACAACACAGAATAAATAATACATTGTGCCGGTGCTCAAAGTGGGGGTTGGGACCCCCCAAAGAGTCTTAGTAAGGCGTAAGGTGATTAAACTTTATTATTTTTTTATTTTAATTAGTAATGTATTTAGTAGTCTGATTGCATTAAGGACTTTTCTTAGGTCTTCTCTTCTTATTCTTTATTCCACCCGTTTTTTGGCACCGCTTCTGCTCGTACAGCTTTTGACATATCGACACCATCAGTCTCCCGTGAAGTGCTGGTGTTAAAATATTTGCAATCCTTCCAGCTGTTTATATGTTTTCTCATATTTTCATCCCTTTTTTCCCCCCATTGAAATGAATGGGGAATCACTCCAGAGAACTTCGCACACCTTCGGGTTTCTGACCGGCACGTTTAAAAAACATCCAATATGCCTGCCGCAAATGCTCGCACGGAGCCATTCAAACCTATTACTTCTCATCTGCAACTACAGTAACATTTCAATTGACCTCGTGGATACTCAGTTGTCTGTAATTTTTAAATAAATGACGAAACCACCTACCTATTTGATTTGTGCTGATTCAAGAGATGACAAGGTAACTCTAAAAGCAAATTAGCTTACTTGCAAGCTAAGTTAGCTGTCGATAGCTTTTTGGGGGTAGTAGTTAACCCATTGTTCCATTCTGCAACACAATCACACATTTCTGGAAAATGCTTCTCTAGTTTATATATTATAAGGCTAGTTATCATTATCAGGGTAGTGCTGCAAAAAGTGGTTTGTAGTGAGGAAGTCCAAAAACTGGAGCACTAGTGACACAATACAGAATGTCATGTTGTCCTGAACAATTACTATTACTAAGGCCGTATCACACAGGTGCAACCTGCGCTTGCGTAATCGCCCCGATCTCAAGGCTTCGAAAAAAACGAAAGAAGGTCGTTGTTTATGAGAGGTGCCACTTTTATCATACCTTGCTCATTGCTATGTCTTTCTTGTTTCCTGCTCTTTCAATTGAGCCCAGATAGGAAAGGCTTTGAAACAATGCAACAGTCGCTGAACAAAAACGGGAAAAAATGGAAACATGGCTCGCGCCTCTTCCGCCTCCGTTGGGATTCGCCGCTGTTCCGAGCTCCAGGCTTTTCCAGACAACAGCCGGCTCTCGCGACCGCTGTGCACCTGCCAGAAGCAAACAGCTCTAATGATCACACATTGCCACTGAGACGGCGTCTGGGACACACAGGCAGCAGGGTGGAGGCAGAGGAAGACTAAAAACTAGAGCAATGAGTGCTTAATGGAAAGAGCAGGCGAAGGCATAGCTGCTGTGAGCCGATTTCTTCCCAGCACTCTGCAGGGTTGAGTTTTCCACCTTAGCACCCTGTCACACTGTATATGGACAGTGCATAATCCGTTCCCATGTACTAAACTATCCTGCCCTTAATATGCAAAGCTGTATTGCATAATATAGCATGGTGTCACATGGCTAAAGCAATAGATTCCTCCATTTTGATTCTCCGGTGCTACTGACCTCTGTGGGAGAACTGCTTTAACACTGTCAAAGCAGTTCTCCCATTGGTTGATTTTAGGATTTCACGGGTCAATGTTCACAAAAGTTGAAATCTACCTGGAGCACTCCAAGCAATCCACTGACATTGGAATGTATCAAATTTAATTCTCCATCTGAAATGCTGGTGTCTTCTGTCTTCCTGTCCTTCTCATGTCTCATTCACCCAAAATAATAAATCACTTTACATTCAATTACAGATTAAATTTTTTAGAGAGCATCCTTCAAAGTTTAGCTTTTGAGCTATTGCTGTTCCTGTTTATCAGGCTATTGTTAAGCAAGTGGTGCGTAGTGGATTATTTTGTTGCCAAGCACTTGTACATCTGTGCCAAATACTAAAGTGTCTCAATCCATTATTTTTCTATTGCTCCCTCTCTCCTGCCTTATTCATGTCTATCGCCATCGCCATCTCCATCTCCCCCTGTTCCCCTTTCTCTTCCCCCGTGTGAACCCCCTCACCTTCTCCGTCTCCTCTCTCTCTCTCCTCTCCATCCATCTTCATTTTTCACCACAATGGCCTCCCTGCCATCTGCCCTCTCCCTTTTTTCTGTCACCTACTTTCTGTCCAGGTAAGAGAGGCTTTTAGCCCTCGCAAAGCTCTCATGAATTATCAAAGGCCCGCTGTCTGGCCCGGGGAAACACATCTCACCGTCTGCCCTCTTCTGCCCATCTGAGCAGGAGGTGGTGTCTGTCTAAAGCTGGAACCCTGCTCTCTTCGGAGCGTATGGCCCTTCGTGGAAATCATTACATCAGCGTGCAGCTGCTTCCCCAGCGCAGATGAACACCACAAACATAAACACTACGTACAATGCAGTTGCAAGGTTAACCTTGAACAAGTCCAGAAGAAGTTGCTGGAAGTCTATACGGAGGGATGTCAATCAATTTGAAGCACAGATGTTTCCCCCCCCCCCCTTTCAGTCTAGTCTAGAGTACAGATGGTAACTGTGTCCGAGGTACATCCTCTATGTTAGCTAATGAGGCAGTGCTAGTGGATGCCATATACATACACATGATTCTGGTGGAGTGCTGTGCATAGATACAGTTCTCTGCTATGGATTAGCGGTGCTGTGTGTGGCTTATGCTGTCCTGGAGAACGCAGATGCCACAGCACTATACTAGATTACACAGCTTGGGAAAGAGTTCCACACTTCAATGGGTGGAAGAGGGATGGACAGGGGAACATCAGCATGGGTAATTAAGTTGCCTAATTTATTTCCTCTGACGCCACAGCTGGACAGTTGTTCTCATGAAAGATTAATATAAATACCACTTTGCTTGAAGGGACATTATTCGATCCAAAGAACCCAAAATTTCCACCACAGCTCATTGTTTAGGTTTTAAAATGCAGCTGCATGTATACGGAGGGGCACACAAGATTATGGAGCAGAAATACTGTATGGGGTTCTAGAGGGAGTATTTTCTAGGATAAAAGACTGCCCGAGATTTGGTTCTTAGTTAAATGGATACATTATGCATGTCTAATATGTCTATGCACCAATGTCACTAAATTGTTAATTACAGTGATTCAGATTTCAATTGTAATTAGCACAAAATAGTCAGTTGACACAGAATGGGAATCAAATAAATTTTTAGAACAGGCTTTTCACAGCTGCTCACCACTTATCATGCATAAAGTAGCGATGTTACCTGACACCAAAGCTGTATACCAGAACAAATCAGTCCAGGGAAGACAAGTGTATCAAAACCACAGCAGGTATTTAACTATAATAATATATACATTATTAAATTTGCTTTGAGAAGAGCCACATTTTCTCAGTGTATAAAATACTGCTTGGCTTGAAATGTGTTTTGTGGAGTAAACAGAAAGTGCAAATACACACAAAAACACACACTGTAAGCAGTGGCAGAGTCCAGCATGAAAATTCATGTCAAACTGTCAGAGATTGCGACATTATTTTGACCATGGGAATCTGGACTCAGGACTGGACACAGACACAGAACTCTTTTCAACCTGCCCAAACCTCCACCCTCCATTCTGACCTTTTTTCTCACAGTCTCCCCTCCTCTCCTTTGCTCTGCGCCAGGCCAGATAAGGCATTAATATTCCAAGCCTGTGGAACAGAAGCTGCCTCCCCTATTATAATTACTGTGGCCCATGTACACACATGGTGTCTGGTATCCAAGTCACTGAACACATTTGTCAATGTGTGTTTTAGTGTGTGCTTGTGTGTGCACATGAGTGTTTGTTTGAAGGGGTATGCTTGGCCGATGGGGAGAATTATAATTTTATCTATATTGTGTGTGTGTGTGTGTGTGTGTGTAGCACATGCAGTAGGTAGCGTTACAACCATGAACATATTTGTATGAAAATAATCCAACTGTATTGTCTCGTCCAATAGTGGACAGTCAGTGGGAGGCCTTGTAACCGCCATGGCAGATTACACCGTGGCCCACCGCATTAATGTCAGCAGTAACCGAGTGGGGGATTAAAAACGACCATTTCCATAAGAAAAATAGTATTAATTAGAGAACACAAGCGAACAAGAGCGGGCGAGAGAGAGAAAGCGAGAGAGAGAGAGAGAGAGAGAGAGAGAGAGAGCGAGAGAGAGAGAGCGAGAGAGAGAGAGCGAGAGAGAGAGAGAGAAAGAGAGAGAGAGCGAGAGAGAGCGAGAGAGAGCGAGAGAGAGCGAGAGAGAGAGAGAGAGAAAGAGTGTTCCCAGCACCTTGTTATTGTAATTACAGCCTGTGAGGGCCAGCATTGGCGCAGCAGACACCGGCTAAGCAAACGGTGCCAGTGCAGTAACACTCACAAATCGCGTTCATCTAAGAATTCTAATTGAGCGAACCGCGCAAACCCACAGATGGTGCAACATACGAACACACTGCAGAGCAATTAGGAACATTCCCGCTTTCCTCTCTCCGGGTGCTAGATGAGAGTTGTTCCTCCGATAAAGAAATAAATAATAAAATCTGAATGAAAATGATAAACGAAGAGGGAGGTAAGGGAGAGACAGGATGACAGACGCAAAGACGTGGGAAGACTGTGGAATGAGCGTCAACAGACCGTCAGGTGTAAATTGAAAAGGTGTGATTCATTTGAGGAATTAGTGAATTTTGAAACCTTTATTTATGTAAGGGTGGGGGGTTGTTGAGCACAAACGCACACACACACACACACACACACACACTTGACTTCCCATTCAAGCTTTACCGTACACATTCACTCCTGCCAAGTACATCTGTGGTCCTGTGCTCTTGGCTGGTGCAACTGGGAAAGGAGTACCCAAGGGCACCTTTATGATGGTATTGGAGTGTGTGTGTGAGTGTTTTGGGTACAGTGGTAGAGCAAGCAGATGTGTTTGCATGTGTGTTTGCATGTGTTTGCGTGTGTTTGCGTGTGTGTGTGTGTGTGTGTGTGTGTGTGTGTGTGTGTGTGTGTGTACACATCAGCACGAGTGCACCCCATGCATGCGGTATCTTAATTCTCGCTCCAGGTTCGTGCCGGCCCCCAGACCTCGGCCTCCTCTTAACCGCAGCCCTAATGCGTTGTTAATTCACTGCTAATTACGGGCAGCGGGTGAGAGGAAAGACAGCAGCCTGGAACCGTCTGGTAAAGGAAACAATCTGCTCGCTGCTGCCTTTGAGGAGGTGGCCGGGACACGGGGGGGGGATGGGGAAGGTAGACAGGAATGGGTGGAGGGACAAAAAAAAAAAACGCAGGAGAGAAATGGGAGTCAACGGGGCTGTGATTTGTGAGGCAGAGGTGGGAGAGAAAGGGGGACAGGCCAGATTAACTAGCACATGGGAGGCAGCCTCGGCCAACTGGCTCGCCACAGAGCTTTCAGCTGCGTTAGGAACAGAGGAAGGGAATCGGACAAAGGAGAAAAAGAGAGAGAAAAAGAGAGAGAAAAGAGAGAGAGGGAAAGGAGACAAGGAATGGCTGTGAGAGAGAGTGTGTGTGTGTGTGTGTGTGTGTGTGTGTGTGTGTGTGTGTGTGTGTGCGGATGCTGTTTGAGACAGCGGAAGACAGAGAGAGAAACTAGAGGGTGTATGAACAGAAAATGGGAGCGGGATATTAATCTAGTCTAGATGGGAGAATGCCAATGCTAATTTGTGCGTCTTTAATACGCGGCCAAAGGGTCAAATGTGTGCCAGTGTAAGGCCCCAATGATGAAATGCCATGTTAATGTTTTGGGAGGAGGACTTCCAGCAAATGATTAAGCCCCCATAACCTTGTGTCAGACTGGAGGCTCAGTGCACAACAACCTCCGCAAAGAAAATGTCATCAGTTTTGTCGCCAAAGCTGACAGTAAGGCTGTTGGCATAAGAGATCTTATTACTTGTCGTGACCAATTATTTTTTTTCTAACCTCATCCTCCTGGGTTCATTATCCAGGGTTTCTTGAGCGCACAAAAAGTTTTCTCTGCAAGAACACTGCTTTATGTTCATATAGAAATACCTACGTAGGTGTGCGGCTTACAGCTGCTGTCGTGCTCTGTGAGAATTTCTGCTCTGGTTTATGGCCCCTTTCCTCTGGTAAAAGTCGATTTGTGACCGTACCCGAAAACAATACTGGCCAGTCAGGGCCTCTTTTCCCCGGCAAATTAATCTTGCCTGTCAATCACATGAATGCGCACACACAGCTACAACAGGTTTGTCAAAGGCGCTAATAGGGGCTCCAGAGGGAGGGAGCAGAGGCTTTTTTTTTGGTTTGCATATTTTCAAAATCTCTTTTGTTCTTATTTAGCTTGCTCTCGTTTCAACTCTCAAATCTTACCTACAGCAGCTCTAAGACAACTGTAACTGACACAATCCTCCCTGCTCCGCCCCATACAGCGCTCCTACATGTAGGCTGGTAGTCCTCCTGACCACTCCCCATACAGTCACACATATACAGTTAGCTGGAGTGGAAATATGGGATTCTGGGGGGACTATAACACAATGGAGAGTAACCATTGCTTACAACAAATGGTAAAACGGTAACATTTGTTCCCCCTCTAATAAGCTAATATTGATCTGCTTGAACGAACACGGTAAGCATATCTGGCTTTGAATACATTTACAAAAAATGTTTACTTTAATAATGTTTGACCTTTTGGCTAGATGCCATCCTTAGGGGGATGGTTATGTGGAATCTCCTGTGAGCTTGTGTTCAACAGTGTGCCCCCTACCTTTGCCACAGCTTATGACAGGGATTTGTTTTAAATTATTAATAATTTCTTTCACTTTCATCTTGACTGTGAAATGCTTCCAGTGGGTGTTGCTAACAAGACAAGACATTGAAAACAGAATGAGTTATCAGCCAAGTACATTTTCCCCAAAAGCGGTGGGCAGAACAGAGCTGTCATGTCTGCAGTTGGTGGTCGGTGCTGGCCGAGATCTCGGAACAGCGTGTCCGACAGCAGCGTGGGAAAATGTGTCTCAGCGCTTGAAACGACAACAATATTCACATTTGAAAAATGCGTATTGCTCCAGAGTGGTGCCACATCACACAAAGAAAACATGATTATGCAATTCATTGCAGCACACAGCACAGCCAACAGGGAGACCAGGTAAGTACTGCACTTACTGTAACACTGTAGGCTATCATGTGCAGTTCACTACTGGTTTGAATAAAAATATACCCTGAATGGAGTACTGAAGGACTACAGGGAATCCATTAAAATGATTTCATTTTTTAAAAATTAAACTCAAATTAAAAAAAATTTTTTTACGGCCTTCCAAAAGCTTCTCACAAAACTGACCCCCACTTTGAGACCCACTGGCCTAACCCGTCAAGTGGGGAAGGCTACACAGGAGATCCACTCTTCAAAAGGAAGCCAATTTCCTCTCTGTCTCTCATTCAGCGGAAATGGACCGCTCTCCTCGAGAGTTTCTCATCACTAACTGTCGATAGGAATGTGTCTTTTTCTCAATTCACTCTGCTAATCCCTCTCTCTCTCTCTCCTCTCACTCCTCCTCTCCTCGGCTGATGCTATCTTCCTGTAAGCCTCTCATTTGTCATTCTTTTTTATTTGTCACTTTGCACTGTAGCTCATTCGTGTGTGTTCGTTTCCCATTCCGGGTTCTGCTGTTGTCTCCCTGCCTTGCTCTCATATGCTGTGTTTAGCATTCAAAGGCCTCTCCTGGCTGCATCACAGGCCTGTTTGTTTCTACAGAGCTACTGCCAGAAAAAAAAGATGCAATTCCTCAGAGAAGGAGGTCCAATTTCTAAATGCCTGCATAGCTGTGAAGTATAGTGTATATGCAGCCATACACACACACACACACACACACACACACAGCTATAAATGCTAATCACTCACATCTATTGCCAATTGCAATTTCACAGACAACGCACGTCAAGTTTGCACAAATACCCACATGCACACAATATCAGTCTTTTTTTTACAAAAACACACATACACATCAAACATCCATTATGTAACCCATCAGGACCTGATCGAACATCTATGCATGACACGCCTTATGTTAATGACCATCTTAAAACACAATTAACACCAAGACGCTTGTGCATCGCGTGCGGCTGGCTAAGCACAATTGATTAACCGGGCGTCACTTCATGAGTGCACACAGGTCAGTGTGCTAATGAACAGCCCCCACGATGCTGATGTTAGCGATGAGGACTTTCAATCCTTCCTTTAAGACCAGACTGCAGAACAGTGTATCACTAATATACTCTAGAAAGGAATTATTATTATTATTATTATTAATCTTCACAAAGTTTATTAGGATAAACTGGGTCATGTTTGGGTTGTTTCTACCAGCGGAGCGATGCTGCCATAAGACTGTCCCAAGATAGTCCTTAACCTGGGGTGTGGCACACACACACACACGGTTGCAAGCATACATCCATAAAAAAATAACACAAAAATAGAAACACAAACACACACACAGCCATACACAACAACAAAGCACAAAGGTGGATACAGAAAAGTAAACCCAAACACACCCACATATACACACGGCGAGTGCTGTAATTAAAAGCAGTGGAGGGCTGTCTAGAGGAGAGGAGGCCATTTGAGCAGAGAGGGAGGGAGCTATAGTCCACCCCATCAGCCTTGAGGCTCCCCACTAATTACCTGTCAATGACAAGAGGAGGCCAGATCTTAACTAGTAAATATTGTCCTTAAGTGGCATCTGCAACAGACGCTACAGTGTGGGATTCAGTTCAAGGATAATGTCTGCTTTCTTTCCTACAACATCAACATCCTACAATCAAGAACCGCTTAAAGTGATATTGAACTTTTGTTACACCCTGGACTCTTCCTTACCTTAATATAAGTTCACAAACTGACACTTGGGGCCCTATTTTAACGATCCAAGCGCACGTCGTGAAGCACATGACGCAGGTGCATTTAAAGCATGTCAGAATCTACTTTTGCTAGTTTAACGGCGGGAAAAAAAAATGGTCGGCGACGCCAGGCACAGGGTTCAAAAGGGTTGTACTTAGTCTCTTGATTATGCATGGGTGTGTTTTGGGTGCACCATGCAATAAACCAATCATAGTGTCATCTCTCATTCCCTTTAAGAGCCAGGTGCGCTTGCACCTTGGCGGATTGCTATTATCATGGTGCATTTGTCAAGTAGTAAGAAAGAAACACTTCGCTGCAGAGGAAACGGATCCGCTCGTGCGCGAAGTGAAAGCGTGTGAGCAGACCGTCTACGGCAACAGCAGGATTCCAGCAGGATAAAATATCTTGATGTACACAATAATAATCTTTCACATTGTAATTATTTATTTTTTTGATCTTTTGGAAAATGACAACTGCGTCGGTCGGAAAGTAGCAAAGACACTTGTGCTTTGCGCCAATATGCGTCAGGTGCAAGATAGGGCCCATTGTGTGACATATTCCCTCGTTTGCGGTAATAAAATCATAAACGGTTTGTTTTTCAACCATTATAGACTTCTATTGTCTCTCAATTTTTTTTCAGTGTGAAAAATCTAATTGTTTGTAGTGTTTAATTAAGATATACAAGTTTTCACGCTGCATTAACTTGAGGATATGACCAGTATAGACATCAACAAGCTTTGTAGACACAAACGATGGAGATACAGGATGTGGATAAGCCAAGGACGCCAAAGGGGCGAAGGTTTACAATACTACAATATAATTTCAAGTCAAGTTTGTACAGTAGGCCTATATTTTGATGAACCAATTAAATTGTGGTTCCCATTTTCAGCGTATTCAACCCAAAACATTCTGACTTCATTTTTATTTAGGATTTAAGATAAGGAGATTTCTAGAAATCAACTGAAAACAAAAGAGATTGGCAACATTCCTCATGTTGAGGTATGTAATCTTCAAGGGTGTATAAAAGGAGTCAGCCTGGATACATATCCATGCCAATAATGGTGAGAGGATATGAACGTATTTTAACATGATGTTTTTGTGTGGGGGCTGGTTCAACGCGTGTTGCAGCTGATATCCAGCTTTTTAACAGTATCTTTGAAGTAAAAGTGTCAAAGTTTGTGTGGGGATGAAGGGTGGGAAGGGGAGGGGAGCGCAGATTCACTGAGAGGGATTCTTTCACTAAAGTTCACTAAATAAAAAACCTAGCTATTCCAGCGTTATCCTTGCCAATTAGGCGTTAACTAGACACTTCAAAAGCATATACAGTATGTGTTGGAGAAGAATGTGTGTATGTGTATCTTCACAGAAGGTTTGTGTGTCACTGATGGGTGCATGGGCCTCATACAGTACAGTACACACTTTATTCAAACCCAGTACAGACAAATCAAAGCAAATAAGGTACGTATCAAACTTTGGTACCATTTTTGGTATGATAAACTTCCAACGAAAATGTTTTACAAAATGTGTAAAAATGCAGAAAATCATACATTGATTTTAATTAATCAGTTTTTCTACAGTACAATGCATTTGTAACAGTGTGAATAAACTAAGGGCTGTTTTATTATGTCACTATTTAGCAAGGTGTTTGCACAGCAGGACCATATGACTTGTGTCTTTGTCCAGTTGGACCCAGAACAGCACTAAACCGTCCTGAGCCTCTGCCAGAGCAAGAAAATAATTTTATTTCACTAGTAGATGGTGGAAACAGCCTTCAGAGGCTTCAAGGGAAAAGTTTAACTATTAAAAGGACCCCAATTCTTTTTTTTCGTTCCCTTGTAAGCACTTGGTCGCTGTATCTAATATGTTTTGAATTGCAGCCCTTAGTGACATCATTAAAGGCTCAGCAACCAAGGTTCCCAAGGTACAGCCAATCAGAGTTGCAATTTTTAAATAAAACTATGCACACATAAATCAGCCTGTTCTTAGAAATGGACAGAAAAAAATTCTACAAATAATGGATTCCATTTTTTTTGCTATAAACTTCAGAATAACTATGGGACCTTTAACATTCAAAGGTTGTTTTTGCCAATGTTAAAGGAGTAGTGTGCATTTACTGGCCATTGGCAGAAATGAAAAAAACACACTTGACATACATGTAAATGTTTTTTCCAATCTTGTGGCTTGGATTTGAATTAAAAACACAATTGTGTGGCAACTTGGTAAAAGTAGGTCCTCTCAACTGACCAAAAAACGCAAAAAAAAAAACTACTTTGGTATTATGTACAGTATGTACACTACATAAAAAACATGTCCATAATGGGAGGTTATAAAATACTTATTATATCATGTAAGCATCTCTGACGCATCTAATGCATTATTAATGAGAAATAACCCATGTATTGTTAGCTAACCTGGTCATTCCTGATGTGCTCTGAACAGCTAATTGTAATTAGCTATTAGCTCATTCAAAAAATGGTATCTTTTCCCAGATTTATGTTACTTAATTTCTGTAATGTTTACTATTTATGTATGCTGTGAAAAATGTCAGCCTAGATGGCAATTACATGCTGGGGAAGACTACAGAACCCGCAGTCAGCTTTGCCCTTCATATCTGTGTGTTTGGAGACTCTCTTTTGACTCCCTTTGTCCAATATCAAGCTCGGGTGCTGTGCGTCTTCGAATGGCACTGTTATACTGAACACTCGATTTGATTGATGAGTCATCGTGGAGTGTGTGTGTGTGTGTGTGTGTGCGCGTACAGGCATGCATCTGTGCTCTCTATGCATTTGGTTCTGCGTGTCTAAAATACAAAATGGATTTTCTACTTTAAACACAAACTGACATTGGCAAAACGAACATCATCCTCTTGATAGGAGAAAATTAGTAACAGAGATGCCAACTTGGGGTACTGCGCTAAGGTTCTAGAGACCACCCTACTCTAGAAAGTGTCTAAATTAAATTTTACAGTGCTAGTAATCTAGTATCTAGCCATTTCTTCCCACAGCGTTAAGAAACACCGGGGGCAGGTGCACATTCATATGCCTGTGTGCTCTGTGTTTTGGATTCACATTCAACTACAGTACATATCCATATGTACAGTATACATATTTGAGCAGAATTAGTATTTTAACCTGCCTAAAACAGGAGACTGTAACATTGCGTAATTATGCTAGAGCTTACCTCTTCAATATAAGTGATTCATGTTCTGCCTCATTAAAGGCAAGCAAAACAGGTGATAAACGCAACCCTCCCAGAACACTACTTGAGGAAGACGATTACTGTAATGGTGTTTGCGTATATCCTCTCCTATTTATGGTCTGTCAAATGCCAAATCCAACAGGCAGGAAGTTCGTTGCTCTCAAGTGCACATAAAAGGTCACAGATGCCAGGGCCTGGAGGTTTTGCCCACCCTGCCCAACACCTAACATGGGGAAATAAACACTGACTGGCCCACAGTTATGATTGCCGAGAAGTTAGTTCAAACTATGTGCTGCTGTGTGGCGATGTGCACTCAGTATGCTAATTGCTAGCATTGTTTTCCCCCACGTTTGCCTCCTAATTTGACAAAGTCCATCTGGAGCTCATCAGGAGGTGATCCTAAACTAATTTGTTGTGTGAAATTATTTCACTGTTAGATATCGGGGAGATGCTGTGAATCTCTGTCCCCAGGGCTGTTTAAGCTCATCGCCCAGTAACAGACGCGCGCACACATTTGCATTCAAGTAAGTAAGCACACAAACACATACGCGCACACACTTGCTTTCAACTCCCACTCAACTACATATACTACTGTACACACACACAATTACATATAAACACACATACTAGTACTCACATTTTATAAATGTAAGACCTACTACAGTACCTACAGTATTTGCACAGCCTAAGCACAATAAAGCTAAAATGCATATGAACAATATTTCTTCATTAATTAATGTAACTTGTGCCTCTGTTTATTTATTAGAGAAGTTTCCATGTTACCTTTCTTGTACCATAGTTGACATTATACATAGTTATGTAGAAGCATTATACATAGCTACATCATTTTGTCTTATCTCCTATCTTTTATGTATCAGTGTCATTTACAGTATGTTCGACCTTCTGGCGCTTTAACAATTTCTCCTAAGGGATTAATAACATTTTATCTTATCAAATACACACACATCACATATACGCTCTAAGTACACACACAATGCATGCAAAATACAGGCACACTCCCACTGTATTCAGTCAGTGGGAGTGTGCCTGTATTTTGCATGTGTGTGTGTGTGTTGATTGTGTTTGTACTTAGAGTGTATATGTGATGTGTGTGTATTTGATAAGATAAATGTAAAAAATGATAAAAAGGGTATAAAATGTTAAAAAGTTGCAGAACTATATACTCCCTCAATGCCAGGGGAGGGGGATTGTTTTTCTCCTGCTGTCTAGCATGCATGAAGCGCCTTGTCTGGTTTCTGTCATCGGGGAGGGCCACTGAGAGGCTGTGCTTGATTTAACATAACAGGGACACAAGGCCAACGTATCCATCACGGGCAGGAGAGGCCTACATTCACTGACTCCACAATGAGTGT
This sequence comes from Percopsis transmontana, assembly GCA_025447815.1. Classification (NCBI taxonomy): domain Eukaryota; kingdom Metazoa; phylum Chordata; class Actinopteri; order Percopsiformes; family Percopsidae; genus Percopsis; species Percopsis transmontana. The sequence continues at coordinate 740 of JAOEHI010046931.1, read as the reverse complement.
CCTACTAGGCCCTGCGCTTTGCACTGCCTCATCCATCAGATCTGCAGTATGACCAGGGAAAGACAACAAACTAAGGCATGAGTTCAACATGCTCCGTGTTAATGTTTTAATGCTCAATCTATAGTTTAAGCTAGCTAGCAAGCTAGCTTGGTTGCAAATTTCACCTCCCAGGCCAGTATGTTGTGCTCTAGTCATCAACAGGTTCGTTACTCTACATATAATATAAATTAGGAGCATTTTATTCGGAGGGGAAAACAAAGTGTCAACTATTATATTATGAAATAGGATACAGAAATTCACTTGAACATCATTGAGAGGTTCCTGGATACTCCGCAATATGTGCCAGAATGCAGGAGATAGTGGATTCTGTTCTGGCAAGATTTAGCATGGTTGGGAACAGATGTCTTTGGCTGACCGGTCCCGTTAGCTGTGTGTGATCTGGTTCAACATCTTTGCTATAGAACTGTCTGTGCTTCTGGGAATTAAAGCTAAAACAACACAGACGACACACAGCTATTGTTTTTTTATGGTGTTTAAACCATCGGTTTTGTTGGAGACAAATTAGCCATGATGCAGACTAGCAGTTCCACATAGCATGCTTCTATGCATCATAACCACTGAGCTGGGGCAGTGGGGAGTGTCCCTCTTAAATACTAATTATACTGGAGCACACACACACACACACACACACACACACACACACACACACACACACACACACACACACACACACACACACA
>JAOEHI010046920.1:0-20704 GCA_025447815.1 Percopsis transmontana | reverse complement strand
GGACCTGAACTGTTTAATTGATGATGTATGCCTATGTTCTTGGCCAGACGGTAAGACCTGCCCTAGGGGGTAGTTGTTTGGTCCAGCTGTTTTCTTTAAAGTACTTCTCTGTTGTTTTAATCATTTTTAAATAACCTTTTAAAAATACACAGAGTTGTCAGTAACTCATTTGTGGCTTCACTTCCTCACTAGGGAAATATACAGATTTCCACGACACACTCCTCAACAAGTAGAAGATATCTCAGCCTCAAAAAGATATATTATCTTTTTTGGAAAAACGCAACCCTCCAGAAAATACAGGCAATACATTTCTGTATGAGTGTTTGTAATATTTGTTAACGATTTGATTCCACTCTGTATAAAGAATATTACCCAAGATGCACCTCGGTCAAAGTATGGAGGTGTTAAGCATTGGCTTTAGTTAAGGTTTGTTAAGTATTTGCTTTAGTTCAAGTTTTTCAGTTGTTAGGGACACAAGTGTCGAAGGCTCCCATTACAGAACCCAGTGCCACGTGACAACAGGTTTTGGATTATAATGTTAATAAAGATTGTTAATAAAGAAATATTGCTACTCCAAACTGTGTTGATGAACTGAGACACATTATTGCTGCTCGTGCTGCTGTTATAAAACCAACACTACAATAAAAATGACCCCATACACCAACATACCTATATTCCACAATAAAGTCCCAGAACTAAGTATTAGTGCATTTAGTCTAACTAAATACGCCGAAATCCATAACAAGGTGGTTCTTGTGGCAAGTTCCGTACAGTTTCAATCTTAGACCTTAACATTGCCATCCCTGGACGGGGCGATCGGACAGACACTCATCACACTAACCTTTATACCTAAACTTAACCATCTCTAAACGTAACACCTAAACATAACCACTTATGTCTACAAATATATTTCCCCTGAGGGGAAATATCCCTATGGTCGGGGCACTTCCCAGGTGGCGTGAACCTTTACAGGAACGGCCCCCTAATCGGCTAATGATATCCCAGGAACAACAAGGTTTATCTGGGTCTGGCTGTCCAATGCCTGAATAAACACTTTATTTTAAATATTTTTTTTTTAAATAAAACATTATTAAATCAAGAATTACACAATTTCACCCGTTATCGTTTACACAAAAATGTAAATGGGAGACGGAGGGAGTGATGTTAGTAAAATAAAACATTAAGCCCGCTGGTAGCGTCGTTGTTGGTCACCAAAAGAAAAGGAACATCGTTAGGAACAAATTCAGGAACTAAAAGCAGATGAAAGAAAAAAAAAGAAAGGAGGTGATGGTCTCTTTGTGCGATTTGGCTTTATACAAAATTATAGTAGCAGGATGGGGGCAGTTGCTTTCTAAAGGATATTTCTTAGAGGATGAAACGAGTGTCGGCTCTCTTTAATGGCTCCATGTTGAAAAATTGTGGCACACAACAGCAGATAGGTCTCAACCCTGTAACCAATTAGGAGGTACAGTATGTATGGCAGGGAAGGTAGGATTTTGTGACACAACAAAAGATTATAATCTAAAGTAATCTGCAATTTGTCTGTTAACAACACAGTGTATATGGTATCAAAATGTGTCACAGCTCATCGAGGAGGCTGATTTCCATTAAACTAATATCAATTTAAACACATTAAGGATATGTCGTCTTGACATTCATGGGAATAATTAGTTGCATGAACTGAAACTGCAGGGTTGAACTAAAATGTGTAATCAGCAAAATAATTTAACTGCTCCCTTGACTCAAAGGGTAATTATCTTTTTATGGTTGGTTGTGTATTGTTGCTGATTTAGCTAGGCCTGTGGTAAAGAAGTCTCAGATTTAATGGATGCAAGAAATAAATAAATGGATGGACAGACAGGCAAGCAAATGTACCTTCTAGTGTGAAGAGACCAACAAATTCAGCTAATAGTGTGAAGTGACAGTACAGTATATGAAGTGACAGCTATTAGCTTTCTGGAATGTAAAGAAGGAAATTAAGACAAAGCTAGTTGTCACTTCATATAGTTATTTCATGAAAAACTACAAACCCCAGGTTCATGGTAAAGATAAAATATGTTGACCATAACAACAATATAATACCATGGTTTCCAAGATAAGACCTATAGCTGACATTTGCTATGGAAAATACTGGTCAGTAATTCGAAAATCAGGTTTTCATTGTTTTGTAGGCTGTGTATATAAAAAAAAAAAGAAGAAAAATTAAAATTACAATGGCCTTATCCTTTAAGTCATGCATGTACATTTTCTTGTGTGCATCCATGCTAAGGCGAATACCATTTCCCTGGTATTGTTGGGGTGGTGGTGGTAGCGGGGGTGGGGGGGGGGTGACTCATCTGTGGCAGGAAACAGTAGCAGCATCATTAACATGCAGCTCTTATCCGCCCACAACCCCACTCCTTAACAGATTTTAACTGGCACGGTGCTTCCACTGATGAAACGCTGTGGCCCTGGTAAAACACTCCCACCACTCACAACCAAAAATATTAAGTCATACGTAACACAGACTCAAAGATCGCTTTGCATTATTTAGCACTTTGAAATTATGAGTTGACACTTTTGTCTAAATTGCATACGGGGCCTTGAATCCATGTTTCAGTGAACATGGTAGCAGAAATCATTTGGAATAGCAAGCTTGGAACTAATTCAAAATAGTTCTGTCAATATGTGCAAAGAGCTTATTTTTAAATACTTTTGTTTCTGGGGACCCAGGGGTTTATCGATTCTCTTAACTCCTTCCTCTTTTAGTGACTATATCTTGGAACGAGAGAAAATGCATATTGAACTGTGTGAATGAGGTATGTCAATAATGCTTAGCCCCAGTCATATCACAGGAAATATTTTGTCAATAGAATCCCATGAAACACTATGAGTAAAGCAGATTAAGCAGTAATTTGTCCCTGATGTATAATCATCTGTTTTTAAGGCATATACTGGGAAAATGAAGGCACTGCTTTTAGACCACATTTTTTTGGCTTACCGCCACATTTTTTTGGCTTACCGTTTGTTTCCGTTATCACATGAAAACTTAGAAAGTAACCTCTTATGTATTGTCAACAGTATGTTTCTGTTCAGTTACTAGCAAGTGTCTGATCTTGAAATTAACTTGGAGAAACAATGTGATCCATAACTTTTATGGAGCATTATGATGAAAACCTAGTCTCAGATATCATTGTTTTCTTAGAGTTTAATCAAAGCTACAACTAGCTCCACATAGTCTTGGTGTAAATTAAAACACTTATTTAAATATAAAAGTATATAAATATATAAATTCCGAGATCAGAGATTTCAAAAGTAGAATTCAGACAGTTGTTTCATACAGTACATGAAAGGGTACAAAGTAACCTTTACACAGCTTCGACTCAAGCCACTTCATACGAAGTAGTACTTAAACCCATTCTCATCGGACACCAGTGTACGAGAAATGGACAAGGGAGACCTGCTTTTGTCTTCCATTAAAAGAATGAATCTTCTCTTTGGGCAAATGGAAACTTCCACAACCTTTGATGTCTTTCTCCATTCTAAAATCAGCCTAAGGCATGTTGTTCTGCCTGTGGTGTGGTGCTGGCCTTCCCCTGATAGCCTCTGTCTTCTTTTCTCCATGGTAGTTTGATAACAGAAAAGCACGTTAAATCACTGACAACATTGAATTCCTCCGAGCTGAAGGTGACGAGTTGCACATGGTCATTAAGGGCTGCGTGGCTTGTGGCTTTACTTGAACAAGAGTGGGGCAGATCAAGAGACCGCGTTCGCCTGAGAACAAACCGGTTTATAAAAGTCAAAACCGGTGTCAGATGATTATAGACTAAACTCCAAATTGGCCTAGTGCTCACTAATTTACACTTTTAAACCTATGGAAAGCAGCTAAAGAATTTCACACGAAAACGTATATAAACTAGGCCGTTGCCTGTATAATATATGGAAAATGATCTGTAATAGTTTTCTGGGCTAGATATAGATGTAGATATAAATCAGGGCAAAATCCTGAAAAGAGTTCATCCTCCTATGTGATTCCTTTAAAAGGGATACAGAAATATAGTAAAACCCTTGACCTTATAGCTTTTGTGGAGGTGTGGGCGTGGTTTAGCGCTGCCTGCATGAGGGAGGCGTGCCGGGAGGTGTGGTTCACAGGACTCAGGGATTGGGAACAGCTGTGGGCAATCTGTTAATCGCCTGTTTCCTAGTGAAGGAGGAGACACGCCGGTGTTAAGGACTGGTGAAGCATGAGTCGGAGGGAAGACGCTAAACCCTCCGTGGAGCCTACTCAGCGGATATTCATTCATGTGTGGGATGCCTATAATAATAATAATAATAATAATAATAATAATAATAACTTAGATTTATATAGCACCTTTCACAAAGGACGCTTAACAAACAAAAAGGGGGGGGGGGATTAAAGCCCATAGGCCTCAGTGAAGAGGTGTGTTTTAAGCTGTTTTTTAAATGTTATTATAGAGGAGGCAGAGCGGATAGCAAGAGGAAGCTTGTTCCATAGTGATGGTGCACCAACACAGAAGGCTCTGTCCCCAAATGTCCGGAGCCTGGATTTAGGGACAGCGAGCAGGTCGTTGTCAGAGGACCACAGGGACCGTGACTGGGTGTAGGGATGAAGCAGATCTGTGAGATACCGAGGTGCAAGTCCATGGAGTGTTTTGTACGTTAGTAGGAGGATTTTATATTTGATCCGGGACCTAACTGGCAGCCAGTGAAGCTTCTTCAGAATGGGAGTGATGTGAAGTCCAAGTTTTGTGTGGGTGAGCATCCTAGCCGCAGGGTTCTGGACATACTGGAGTCTGTCAGTAGCCTTGCTGGGCAGACCGAACAGGATACCGTTACAAAAGTCAAGTCGGGAGGTGATGAAGGAGTGGATGAGGGTCTCAGCTACAGAGTTGGAGAGGCACTGTCGGAGTCTAGAGATGTTCTTAAGATGGTAAAAAGCAGTTTTAGTAATGTTTTTGATGTGCTGTTGGAAGAAGAGAGTGGAGTCCATGATGACGCCCAGGTTGTGTACTTGAGGGGATGCAGAGATTGGGCAGCCATCCACATCCAGTATGATGTCAGCAACCTTTTTGAGAAGTGACTGAGGGGCAAACACCATGAGTTCTGTTTTGTCTTTGTTGAGTTTGAGGAGGTTACTGTCCATCCAGTTCTTGATGTCCTTCAGGCAGTTGATAAGCGGCACTGGTGGAAGGGGAGTAGATTGCTTAGTGCTGATGTAGAGCTGGGTGTCATCAGCGTAGCAGTGGAAGAGGAGTCCATGTTTCCGGATGATCATCCCAAGAGGCATACGTCCGGCGCGGTCAGCGTTTAACTGAAGCCGGGGTTGTTCATGTGATTCTGTTACAGCTTTCTTACCTAAATATACACAGATGAGCTAAAAAAATGTGGATAGTGTTGATTATCTCGTAACAATGGCGCATGTCAAGTTCTGGGATATTAGACAGTGTTGGGCACCCAAGTGTTGGGCACCCAAGGCTCATCAATGCGCGAAGGCAACAACAGACGAACAACAGAAGGGCTACTGGGTTCACAAGTCGCCGAAAATTTTAAAGATGGTTACAGGAGAAATGTGTCACAACACACAGGCCGTTCAGTACCCATGCTAACCCATTCTGACCACCCAGGTGTGCATACTTTTTTGGCTCATTGGCGTGTGCACATGCTAATGTTGGAATGAAATATTTTTTTTGGTCGCTGTATGAATAAATGAATAAATCAATCTTAATTTTGGCCCATCCCATATTGTACTGTATGTATATAAGCAGCCCAGAGATCGTGCAAAACAGATATGTGTCAGCATTTGACGAATATAATTTTTGTCAGATAAACTACGTATAATACACTTTCGTCAAACTGTTGCCGATTTTTTTTAGCTAAATACAGTATCCCATTTACATCAACATGTAGACAAACTCAATCATCAAATCATCAATTTCGACGAATGGTTGAAATATATTGTATAATATATTTTCGATTTACGAGGGGACGAAAAATTGTGGTGGTGATGTACAGAAATATTAGTCTAAATTCTGACGTAAAATAATTTCGTCAGTATTTCTAAGATTTTCTAGCTAAAGGCCAACTATAAATTGCTGTATTAATATTTAGATAATCTTTAATATTTTTTCGACAATATACCTCAATATTTTGACGTCCAAACAGTGATGATTATCTAGCTCAATACAACAATCTATTGTTTGTAGTTTTATTTTGCTTTCTTTCATGATGAAATAATTTCAGCACACATGCTGGAACTTAATTTAATTCCCTCAATGTGTATTATTAATATTATTATTGCATTGTAAACCATGTCTTAAGAAGCTGCTATACAAATGATTTGTGTGCACTTGTCATTATTATTATTATTATTATTAGTAGTAGTAGTAGTAGTAGTAGTAGCAAAAGTAGTAGTAGTAGAAGTAGTAGTAGTAGTAGTAGTAAAAGTAGTAGTAGTAAAAGTAGTAGTAGTAAAAGTAGAAGTAGTAGTAGTACACAAATTTGATAATACATTTTAAAATCAATTCAAATTTGATATTATTATAATTATTATTACTATTATTATATTTAACTACAAATTCCAAGGAGTAAGAGCACTGGTTATGTAAAATTCTTCCATAAACATTACAAAATAATTACATTTCAGTGGTTTTAAATGTGCAAAGAGAAGCATTGTGTTGTTGTTGTAATTATGTGGTTATTATTGTTATTGATAAATATTAGATACAGTATATAGAATATTATATACATCATGGATATTTAACTACAAGTTCAGTAAGAGCCATGGGCATATTAAAATGTTCAAACAAATAGACTTGTTTTAAGAAGTCTGGAGCACTAAAGCTCCATTAGAGATTTTTGATCAATAATGTGACAATTTGTCTTATTTTGAAGGAGATGATCCACCTTCAAGATCCTGTGATGAATTTCACCTCTAACCCTCATGTTAACATACTGTAGAAGAAAGTGAAAAGTTAACCAAGGGCGTTGTAGATTCTAGTTCATTTAACCATAACCTTAATGTAACCCCAACCCTAATGTAACCCTAACCCTGATTTAACCCTCATTTTACCCATAATGTAAACCTAATTTAAATTAGGGTTTGTGATAAAAAAAATTAGCTGTTGAGGATTTAAAAATGTTTTTATTTCCCTCAAATGTGTTCTCCCGATCCTCTCCTAGACTATCCCCAGAACCCCCTTTGACAGAGCAGGTGGTGAAAATTAAAACTTGTGCTAGAGCAAAACTAAAGCCATCTTCAGAAAGGTTAAGACCTGGGGACTCAGCTCAAACATACATTTTTGTGATATCTGACACTTCATAATTCTGTAGTGGAAGATGCTGCAGCAATGGGACCCACAGGGTTGGAAATCTCTCAAGTTCTACTTCCAGACAATATGACTATTGCCCTCAGATACAAGATTTATTTGCAAAGCTAACAATAGCAATGTTAATCACATAATGTTTAAAGTGACAGTTGGACTTATGAATTACTTTTAGAGAGAAAGCTCTCCTTTTCTGAAAATTAAAAAAAATAGATTCGTAGATATCAAGCAAATGCACATATTCGTTGTTATATTGACACATTTTTGACGATTATCTGCTTTGCTCAACTGTCACCATTTGACGACGATCAATGAGACCATGTTGATATGGGACAGCTTATTAATAAAATAAAATATACAGTACAATATACATACAGTCCCTTGACAGTGACAACTTACACGTAACAAAAGTTATCTGTACAGCAAACCTGCTTTATGTCACAGCAACTGCATTTATCGACCAACGAATACAATATACATTAATCTCCACACTTCCACGCCCACAAAACCCCAGATTTCCTCCCCTAGCTCACTGTTTATATGTCTGAAACACAAGTGTGCACAAACATGCATGTGGCTGTGGGAAGGCAGAGGAGTAGAGAGGGAGCCACTCAGCACTGAGCTGAGGGCACGGCATGCCCACTCAGGATTTTAAACTAAAACAACAATGTATTTGTAATGGTGGTTTCAACCACACAAATCAAGCCCTTTTTTCTTTTTCTAAAAAAGATACAATTGTTCATAAACCATTGGTCAAAATGTACCACTTAATCTTGTTGTATTTAATGAACCAAATAGCTTTGTTCCCAGTTTCCCAGCTTCTGTTTGGTTCCAATGTATCGTATCTCACATCTATCTTGTCTCACTTCTACAATATATCTTTAGTCTCATAGGTGGTCAACAGAATATTAAAACCCATTACCAGGAAACGCTTGGTTTCAATAGAACAAAACAATAAAAGTACATTTTTCACAAACAATGGACCTCTGGCAGCTGGGAAAAACACAAAAATTGTAGTTTAATGTTTCATGAACCAACATACTGCAACCAAATGGAAGATTTCATCCTGAACGCCATTGTATTGAGATAAGATAAGTTCAATAGCACTTTAAACATGAACAAATAAGTACACACTACAACTGAATAAAGCATGCATTTTAACAATACAGCTAAGCTTGTCAGCAACAGAAAACTTGATGACGACAAGCCAGCTGGAGTCACACATTTAAAGGTCACACACAGATATACGCATTCACACGTGGTGCTCGCTTGCTCTCTCTCCGTCTCCCTCCGTCTCACTCACACTACACATACACACACTTTAATTAACAGATGCCATCAAGCAGACTTGCGCATGTATAAACACCTTTCAGAGACCTCTCCCTGACGTGCGAATGTTGTCATGGCACTGAAGTTAGGAAATAGAACTGCAGTCAATCTGGAATAATTGTAACTAATCCACACTACTTAAGCAAGTTGCGAAAGCCTTCAAAGTATGTCTCACAGTGTGTGTGTAAAAATGACAAAAGTGATACATTCTAACATGTCACCAAACGCGTGGCCTACTTTTCCAAAGTTTGTATTTGTTTTGTGCTTATTGTGGCCAATTCCCTCAGTAATTGGCCAAAAAATAAAACAAGAATATATATACACTCCATTAGATTTATGTCTACATACAATGCAGTCAGCGGGTCAGCCCAATAGGTGGTTAAATTAATGGGCCACCACAGTCAGAATTGAATGTCCAGTCAATTCTGACATTATGCATGCTCACCTTTCCAATGGCATTCTTGTTGGAGTCATTTGAGAGACAAGAGGCAAGGCGGCCCCCCAAGAGGAACGTCAATGAGAGCCCTACTACTTTTTTTCTCCTATGGTAGTCCCACTGATATACTATAGTATAGCAGTGGGACTACAATAGGAGAACAAAATGGCGTACTACCAGCCAATGTGGAATGTATTCGTGTCGCTCAATACTTGTCAACATGCCATTAGTCGAGGTCTAAAGTCAAGTTTAAACCGTTAAAAGTATAAACACTGGAACGTGATTATTGACTGATGCACTGAGGTAATGTAATGCTTTTGACATCTAATTGTGGCAATGAAACAAACACTGTAAAAACACAATGAGAGATCACTTCATATTCCCAGCATTTGAAGCGTTTCAATGTCACAAGGTAATGTAAATATAGACAAAGCCACTGTACATCATTTGGCGGTACATGGCCACACCTGTCAAATATGGTTAACCATCCCAGGTCTTCATGGCATGAACATGGAAAAGAGAGGTGTGCTAAGCTTCATTTAGTTTGAGAGGCGATGTTTCTTAAATTGCAGTGGCAGCTGTAAACAGTTGTGAACCACAGTAACAGAAAGTGAGATAAAAGAATGTGCCGGGCAGGGGAAATAATCTCAGCAGGTGTGTCAGCGCTATCGTTCCTAAACATAAACATAAAACCGGCTTGTCTTCGATTTTTGAAGAGTATGGGCAAAAACTGATTTAAATATAACAAACTATCTGTTATCTTCAGTGCAAAATAAACCCTATCTCCTATGTTTGTTGACAACGAAAGTAAGAACAATTTTCCTCATTGGCATGCACAAATGTAATTTAGGGACATAACAGCTTTTTAAATGAACAATTCTAAATAGCTAGATATAATACCCACCCACCAGCGTGCCAAATATCCATTTCATGGTTATGAATGTGTTTGCATGCTGCTATCTTTCCTGTCGTATATCTGTGTGTGCTGCTATTCCATTCAACTCATTTGCATATGTAGTTATATTTTGGGCAAGTGGTTACACGGTACAGACCCTGTATAAGAAGTATGGATCAGAAATGGCCGTACAGACACTGGATCGATTGGATATGGCCAAAGCCAAAGAGGATACGTGGGAATTATTCATCTTAGACTCTGTGGCTCTGTCACCACAACAGGAAAACAGGTTCTAAGTGAGTTTCAGGAGGTGTTGGTCTCACCGTGTTGTGGCAGTCGGCATTGATCAGCTGCAGTAGCCGACTCTCGAACTTGTCTAGTGAAGGCTGGAGGGAGATGGTCAGTCTGTCCAGGAAGTAGGGCTGCATCTTCAGCAACTGAGGCTTCAACAGAATATCTCCTAGTTGAAAGGAAATGACTCTTAAGGTGGTGCTTTCATAAAAAATAATTTTATGAAGTAAACTACTAACTTGTGAATTTTATGACTTATTCTTTCTCTCTTTATATAGGGACAGAGCCTTTTATCCCACAGATAATCAGAGTAATAGTCTAACATTAAATAATTTAGATACGTTTGTTCCATTTGTATATCACCTATAAAATAAGAGTTTACAAAGTGCTTGACTCATGCAAAACATACCTGTACTCAATGGGGTTCAACTAAACATTTCAAAGGAATTGGAATGGCACGAGTAAAATGGAAAATGCTTACAAAAATAAATATAACTGAATAAAAAGTGTAATAATAATAAGAGAAAAAAAATGTAAAAGCTAAAAGGATTGATAAAAGATGGATGACATGAAATCCTCAGCAAGTCTATATATATATATATATATATATATACATATACATACACATACTTTTACATATATATATATATATATACATAAAAATATGTGTGTATATGTATATGTAAAAGTGTTGAAGGAATCTTAGCTAGTTTTCATTGAAACAGAATTTTCTTTTCTAGAATTGGGAGTGTTTCTCGAGCCCTGCATCCTATCCAAAGGGCAAAGCAAGAAATCAGCACGGGTATTTATTATTTTACGTCTTTTTGTATTGCTAATTTTACGTCTTTTTGTATTGCTACTTTTAAAAACAGACAAACATATATCCTTATCATGAATACCCTATTTTCGTGGACAGAAATGATATTGTGACCTCAGCAAAGGCAGTAATGCAGTCTCACATCGAGTAGGTTACTTATTAGTACACATCACGCAAACCACTGAATTATTAATTGTGTAAATTTACGGGTTCAGATGTGGTCCATGGAATAAAAAAAGTGGTTGGGTTGCAGGTGCAGCTAAATATTATTTCATATCACTTTTAACTGTGTATGTATAAATGGACCTGACCAAATAGATCAATCACATTCTGTGTCAAATAGGTATGATTTTAGTTCCTAGGTGGCGGTGTTGTAGCATTTAGAATACAGTTACTATCTGAGAGACAGTGAAAGGGCTAAACACTAATGTCATACATTGGGAGGTCAGACTTGTTACCGCCTGTCTGCACACACCTGGAGTCAGACAGGGCTGGATTCAGAGGGAGAGCTAACAGGAGCCACACAAAATTGTCCACCTACCACAACAACAAACTCTATTTAATAATAATACAAATAAAAATTAAAATAATAATAATATTTCTATCTTGTGTTATGTCACCTATCCTACCCTTAGAAAAATCAAAGTAAAATGTAACTTCAGATGACTGCACAAGCTTGCTGAACTGAGCCTATAAGATGCATCCACCGGCCTGAGACATCAGGCGAACATGGCAATCATAACAGTCAGTCTTATGCAGTGGGTGAAGAACATCCCAATCAGGTCGTCAATAAATTCATTATGAGTATATGGATGCTTTCAGGTTGGGTTGAGGGTCTTGAATAAACAAGGTGGGTGGTTTTGGTAAGTAACTTATTTTTTATAGCAGGTAGTGGGTCGAACGTGGAATTGCAACAACAATAACAACATTAACAAGAATTTATTGAAAGTAAACCCATAAACACGAGAAGCTCCATTCCTTTTTTTTATTACTCATCCAAACAATCAGATGCCCATCACTGAAATCTTTATAAGACAGCGATAGAAAGAGATACCAGCATTTCATGCCAAACAACTTTGTTTGGATACTACCTATCAATCAAATCAGAATTTATTCAGAACACATCAACCAACTGACAGTGTGTACAGCAGCCAAAGTCAAAGTCCAACAATCATCCCTTTCAGATACAAATGAGAGGAACAACTACCATGATTGCAATCTCTTCCAGAGAAACAGCCACCTCAGGACCATGGAGTAAAGACTGCACTGCATGTGGCATGAATATGAAACTGGTTATTATGGTCTTAAAAAGCAGCTGAAAACAATCAGAACATGAAGCCGATTAGCCTGCTACTGTACCTCGCACAGACACCCAAAAAGACCAAAGTCATTTTTACACCCTGACATTAACTCAAAAGCCTAGTCAAAATAATGTAGATAAAATAGCTAAATGTTCGTGGCTCCGTGGTCCATTTAAAGTGGCACATAAGTAAAGGCAATGGATTCCCACTTAAATAATCACATTAGCATACAGCTTTTTTACAAGATGAGCAAGCACAACTACAAGCACAAAGTAGGACTTTTGAGATGCCCTCTTAAGGCGATGTTGCCTCTGTTAAATACTACAATCAATTAAAAGCCTGCAGACAACTGTAGTGGTTTTTGAAGTGTGCCAACGATCCAGGAATTAAGTTCAGCAAGTAAAATACACACTGCAACATCTTCATTGCACACAAATCATTTACTATGCACCAAAATACAGGTAAGAGATATTTAACAGACAGGTTATATTTTAAATAGTCAAGACAAATATGTAGATGCGATTTAAAAAGAAAGGGCCAAGATCAGCTAAGGGGTTTACAGTCCCGACTCCTGTGTGTTCAGCATCTAAACATCAGCATTTACATGTAAACGTTTTTACTGTCACTTCCAAGCAATGTGTGTAATTCATCAACCTGTATTTGTATTAAAAATAACACACAAATGAAAAGGATATTTATCGTGGTTTTTGAAGGCTTAAATAGTTAGCCATTGAACTGCGTTATAAACCCAGTAAGAAGAGTTTTCTAAATACTAAAGCTATCACTGAGGTTGTGCCATGCACCATTATAAATGATTTTAATAAGGTCTGGTTTGAAAAAAAACAGTGAAACTTTCCTATAAATATTTTAATAGCTACATTTCTGATCGGACCAGGACTAGGAACATGATGGAAACAAGGCCCTGTACTAAGGCCTGCAGGGTGCTTTTACCTGTAGGCGATGTCATAAGGCCTGGAATGTTCTCATCCCCCGACACCAGCATGTTCTCAGGAAACAGGTGCATCATGGGACCCAAGTCTGGATGGCCTTTCACACCACATTCTAAATGAGCTCCATCAATAGTCTTCAGGTGATTGGTATCTATAAAGTGGGAAATGTAGTGAGTTACAATTGCTGTTTCATGTTCTGAACTTTTTTTTCTTATATCCTTGAAGCATGTTTGAAGTTCACATTGGAAGTCATGATAGCGCAAAATCACCACCCACTTCTGTCAGGACTCTACCTCGTCCTTTATAGGCTAATATTTCCACGAAGACAGCCTGACACACAGCACGCAGAGACTTCCATTTTTCAATATTCCATTTGGCTGTCTGCGACCTAGGTGCAATGCTCCATTACGCACAGAGTCCCGTTTTCCAGACTCAAACAGAAATGACAACCATTCCACTTGGAAAATGTGCTCAGATACTGGTGTTGTAGCTATGTTGTCACATAGTACAAGGTATGAGCAATGAGGTAGCATCGTCATTTTTCTAAACGGGTCATCCAATGACAGATGCCAACCCACAATTCCCCACAATGACACCTAGGAAGGGACCCCTTTGGAATCCCGGAAAAGTGGTATTTGATGCTCTTTGAACATTTAGCTTCACATGGGCAGTTTCACACAGAAATCATTCATTGCGACAGTATAACCATTATACCTTGAAATTGTCAATCATTGCATAAAGCTCTTTTCATGTCAAAACATAAGTGACAGGTCTAAAAGGTGAGATATTGTACAATACTAGTGGCCTTGTCTGAGAAGTGAAATGGGATGTACTGTAAAACTGCAAATAAAAGCCTGGGCTTGCTTCATTCTGCTTCCTCGCCTGTCTGTGCTGTCCTTCCGGCTCACCACACACACCCATTACAGAACGACCGTCCATGTCAAGAGAGTAGCAGCCTGCGAGGACAGCTACTCGGACTGGGACTCTGGGCCGGACCAGCCTGTCCCTGCCTGGGAGTCCTCGCCCCCGCAGCCCGTCCCTGGTCCAAACGCCTGAGAGTACCAGCAGCCGCCCGTATTAAATGCTGAGCTTTGCCTCGTGCTTCCTCAGACAGTGGTCCTGCGTGTCTGTGTTTCTGTGGTTCGTTACCCTCGCACATATACTCTACCCCTCCACGTTCTTACAGGTATTCAAAGTATACACAAGGTTTATGAACAACACATACAGACACTGCCTGGTCATCTAAAATATGTTCACACTATAAGAGGCATAGTCAATGAAATATGATAAATATATGAAAAAGAGTTTGACAGAAATCTGTAACACACATATTTTGTTCCCATCACACCTTCAAATATTTATGAAAAGGAAATTGCCAAACTTATGGGAAAAAAAACATTTTATTATGGAAAGTGTTGCTTGCTTTCAAGAAAAAAATACAATAATAAATGCATACATGTGTGTGTTTAGGTCACACAGTGGTGAGGAATTAGTTAAATAAAAACTGCAGTGCTGTAGTTATTATTATTATTCATCCACAAATAATACAATTCTTACACTCCTTCCAAATGCAAATGACTGCTTTACACATTTGGCCCAAAAAAAATAAACCTTTCAAAAAAATATACCTAGGTTAATGAAAAGAAAATCTCCCAGATATTTTTGGGCTTTTTATAGTAGAATTAACAGTACTCCACTATGTGTTGTATTATTGTTCTTGAACAGATGTGCCTCTAAGATCTGTTGAATGGTGATTAATTGAATTGTTCCAAATTAGCCTACATTGCTGATACGATACATATATAATAAACAGCCACAGTGAGGATAGACAGCAAGAAACGAGGATGAGGATTTTATTTACACTATATGCAAATACTATATGCAAATAATATATGCTTTGTTGAATGCCACCAGACTCTGATGCCTACCAGCCTTCTTCTTGCATATACTGTACACAGTATACTGTATGGAAAATCAGACAGATAACTTTCAGCTGGTTGACACTGTCCATCCAAGTCAAACTGCCTCTCCATTGACACACTGCACTCCCACCGATGTCTAATGTCTAAATAAAAGATTACCAGCCATATCACAGAGTGGGCGAGCTGCATCAGTGTCAAACTATTTCTACCCAAGACAGGATTTATATTGGCTGCGAGCTTAAGAAAGTGTCTCCACCTTTAAAGCCAATGAACAAGGGGACTGAGAGGAAAGGCAATGGATGTATATCCCTCAAAAACCCAGTTTGAGGACATTCTGTGAATGTCTTCAGCTTTAATAACAACAACAACAAAATAGAGTAAAACGCAGAATATGGTGGGGTAGAGATATGGTACGGTATGGTGGGGGCGGAATGGTACAAATTGCCAGTTCAGACCCCGGTTTGACGCAATGCCACCCAGGGATGCCACCCAGGGACGCCACCCAGCGCAAAGGATGGCTCTGTGTCTCTGCCTGTGCCGCTACTGTTGGGCCCTTGAGCAAGGCCCTTAACCACCACTTCTGCTCCAAAATGCCAAAGTATAATGACTGACCCTGCGCCTTGCCCCGACTGACCCCAGCCTCCTCACCCAAGATGTGTGTGTGCTGTGAAGTGTGCCATACCGTGGGGAGGGAGGGGACAAGCTCAATAGTTCGACCAGGCCAAAGTGACATTTCACCACATGTTTGTGTTTGCGTACATCACGCGTGACAAAAACTCCTTTCACAAGGACCGATTTTAGATCAAGATCAAAAATTCATGCAACTTGTTTGTCCAGGTGTGGTTAACTTTACCATCTTTTATTTCCTGTTATTCAATATGTGTTGAGCTTGGGCATTTCGATGCAGTAAACAGATTAGGAAACTACCCAGAAATTCCCCTCCAGTGGAGGCATGGTACCTTGGAGTCAGGAGTACAAGCCAGAACTTGGCATGAGATTCAAAGATCCAAAAAATGCAAACGTGTGTCAGCGTCAGAAAGGAAAGGCTCTGGGGGTTTGGGAGTTAAGAACAGAAGACAGTAAAAGAAGTATTAATGAAGTCTAATGGGCTGAGGGTTGGAAAGCGGGATTTATGGACACGTTAGCCTAAACTGCAGGGACTGCCAACACCATTAGGAAAGAAATGCAGAGGCTATAACCAAACTTTTCTAACCATAAGGGATTTTTTTGGCCATGTTGACTTGCATTAAATGAGACCCGATTAAGACATGCTTATGTGAACCCAATATGGCCATGATGACACCGTGCCATCTGTTTGTCCTACCATCACCCTAAAGAGGGTCCCTTAGACACTCACTACCTCCATTTCTCTTTTTCCTTGCTCTCTCTTGGGTTCCTTTCAATTCCCAGTTCATTGAGAAGGGATGTTAATAACAACACAAGCTTACTGCCTCCCTCGTCTTTATAGAGTTTTGGAAGACTCAATGCAACTGTTCCCACTAAAGAAGTTTTGGAAGACTCAATGCAACTGCTCTCACTAAAGAAGTTTGGACTTTTCTGACACAACTCATTCCAGTTTCTCCAGTTCAGTGTGGGCTTCCATCCAACCCAATCTTTCTGTTCGATGTTCCTTCCGTAGGGTTTCCTCTATTTGCTGTGGGTATCGAAGGTTTGCGCAGACAACTAAAATACTTTGATGTCCATTGTTCACAACCTTTCTTTATTACACATTAGTAGCTTTAGCTCTGATTGAACTCTACCAAGTTTTGCCCAGTCTTTCTTTCAGAAAAGACACTTCTTGCACAGACTTTAAAGGTTTAAGCTAGGACACACATTTACATTAATTGTTTTGATCAATTCCTTAGTTAACGTGGCTTTTTGCTTTAGGTTTGTTGTCACTTGCCTCTATCCTGAACACTGCTACTATCCCCAGTAAAAAAAACGGCACATAATATGATGTTATGGATACAATATACAGATCAGTCGAGATAACATTCTTTTAGTGATTGGCTGCAATAGCTCTTTGCTAATATTGTACTCTAGACGTTTGAACCAGTGATGTTTTAGATTAAACAAAGATACAATAAAATGAATATGATCTTAAAATGGTTTATACCATGTACACTCATGTGACATGGAGATTGTTTACCCATAGAGTAAGCATTTGCACAGCTGCATCTATGTCAGTAGGTGCTGTTTCCGAGGGAAAACTGCTTTACTGCATCTTTATTTTCCCAGTGTTTTGCCATGCATAATTAGAAAATACCTAGATAAAATAAAAGTGCCCTCCTTTACATCATAAAACTAGGTGTTTTTGGACCACCAGCCGCTCTGAACATATTTCTTCCATTGTATCAATTAAATTCCGCACATATGCTAAACAAAGATTTTTATTTTAGCTTCTTGTTGCCATGTCTCTGCACACAGAGATGTGCGACTGCAGGTCTGTGTTCTTTTTATTATAGAACTCAAGGCGACCCCGCGGGATGCATACCTTCGGGACCAGAACTGAAGAACCCTGCTATATCAGAATTCTCTCTTCTCTCCCTCGCCCTTTTATCCTTTTTCGCTCTCCCCCACCTCCCAACAACTCTCTGGGTGCACGGCCGGTGGCAGAGGGCCTAGCTGGGCAGCAGAACACAAGACACAGATAGTGCTGGCAGGGGCCACAAGCTCGGCTGGCAGCCACCATACCCTGCCTGCATACACTTCTCCCTGTGACACCCCGTTTACATATCCCCAACCATCCACCCACTCCAACCTAACGTTCACTCACACACACACACACACACACACACATAGTGGCACTTCTCGGCATGTGTCGGCCCGTCTGTTATTCTCTCAGGCTAAAGAATGGGTTTTTAAGAATCTCACAAAAAGTGCAGGTTCATTTTGGTGGTGTCAGTGCATTTCACTGGCATTTTGATCTTTCTTTTTATGCCACAAGTAACAGCTAACAATGTCTGCCACACAAACAAACAAACAAGGAAGGAAGTCAAACAACTGGAATTGCAGTAATTCTGAATTTGTTTAAACAGTCTCTCAAGAATTTTGTAATGTAAAAATTAAGCATACTTAAAGTGGACTATCCTGACGCAAGATTAAATTCTATTGGGTTCAATTTCAATGTAGTGTGTCAATTAAGTTATTCTCCAAGGCCCAATGTATTAGTGGCGTATTTTACATTTTACATTTACAGCATTTAGCAGATGCTTTTATCCAAAGCGACTTACAATTAGTACATTTGTCAATAGGCCATACACTAGTAATCGTAAGCAAACAACATTCTGTTAGAGTAATGACAGCAGCATGTAATCAGGGCTAACTTAGCTATATATTTTACAACATACATTACCTATTAACATATCATTCAATCCTCAAAGTATATTTCCTAAATACCAGCAAAGTGCGGACTCATTGAACCTATCTTGAATTAGTCATCAAACTGACTGCGCTGTAGAACAGGCATAGTATCCAGCTAGCTAAAGCCCTGCTAAAACAATGAATATAGTTTTCTAGCGTTTTAGGCATACAAAAAATATTCCTCTTAATTACACCAATATTGTGTTTGTAAAGCAGTCTGTGCCGATATAGAGAGTATTTATAAAAGATGGCTAATTGTATTTTCGCGGTGTCTGATCAATGAGCGTTAAGTTGTAGTCTAAAATGTTCAAGGCATAGTAATAAATAATAGTAATTAAGATCGATTTATTACTATTAAAGCACTCTTTCACTCATCTGAAAGCACTCATCTTTTGAATAAACACAGCTGACACACCCACATGCGAGTGACAGTCCAAGCCAAATTCGTATACAAATGTTAGTTTTTGGGGCTTTTTCACGCTCATATTTTTCAAAAATTACCAAAGGCAAAGGCATACCTCAGTACACCAGCCACCTCTGTCCCTAGTGAACGTTTTTTTTCAACCGCAGGGGACATTGTGAATTTGCAGAGATCTCAGTTTCTGCCTGAGAATGTTGACATTTAGATCAAATACAATTTCAGTTGCAAATTTGATAAGAAGACACATATGTTGTCATAATTTGTCTGCATTCCGTTAAAAATAATCATGAGAAAATCATATTGTGAACTTGAAATCATGAATCATTTCAAATCATGGGTTGAGTATATTGTTACATCCCGAATTCACAGTGATTATAAATAGGTTTGATGTGGCTGTGTATATATGGCGTCTTGGTAAAACTAATCACAAACCTAGGGATTAGATACAGTAGCCTACATACTTTTTACATTTAAACTTGCATACTATTTGGCTCACATCTGGGTCTCACATCGACCAATGTTTATTAGTTGTATCTGTACCGGCATGCATTTAAGCCATAGTGGATCCAATATAACAACACTTTGTCTCAGACTGCAGCTAAATTACCATAACAAGGAAATGTTTTAAAACCAAATCGTGTGTAATTGGTCATTTTCCTACTTTAAGTTTAAGTAAAGTTAAAAAATTAAGATGGCAGCAGTAACCTGAGCCTGGAGATAGATAAAGCAACTGTGTAATAAACAGGCGTGTGGTTAATATTTCAGCAGGTGTAAGAGCTTTTCTAATATTCATGTGACACGATAGCCAACACAAGAACTCTTTCTATCTTTCTCTCTCTCTCTGGGCACTATGTTATTCATACTGTAATGGAGTAGTGTTTTGGAATTCATAGTCTCATATCGAGGCCGAGTAAGAACGAAACTGGAGATCACCCAATCGTACAACAGGATTTTTCTATATATTTCCTCTTAATTCAACCCTAAAAATGCATGTTATCGTAAAGGTCAGCCGAATAAATATTTGGATACATGAATACTAGTTTTAATCCATGGAGCAAACACTTATACGTGATGTCATTAACAAGTATGTGGATTTATTTCATAGACAGGGACATTTGGAACGGGCCGGGGATCTGGGCAGACGTGCACCGCTGGTGTGTGTCTTGGCGGAATTGCCAGCTAGTAAACCTTCCGGCAATCCCGAGGGCGCCTTTGTGTCCATTGCCATTGGTGGAGGTTCCATTTGACCGGTTAGGTATGGACCTCATCGGGCCATTTGAGCGGAGTGCTTGTGGCTATCGCTTTGTACTAGTGTTGGTGGACTATGCAACACGATACCCTGAAGCAGTGCGCAGCATCTCTCCCGAGTCGGGATTCTGAAAGAAATTATGACTGAACAGGGCACTCACGCAAACTATGCGAATTGTATGGGTTGTGTTAGAAATTCTGAATATTATGCTTGCATCTATTTAGCAAATATTAATCAATAAAGCTGTTAAGAAATAGTACATATTTTAATAAACTTTATACAGCAACCATTCTAGCTTGGTGGTAGCAGGCAAATAACTTAGATTAAAGGCCAGGTGCCCATGTATGCATGCTGATATTATGTTCATTATTGTGCTTGTTTTAAACAATGTGTGTACTGTGGTATACA
>JAOEHI010046909.1:0-20707 GCA_025447815.1 Percopsis transmontana | reverse complement strand
CACACACACACACACACACACACACACACACACACACACACACACACACACACACACACACACACACACACATCCCTGAGAGACTCTGCACCAGCTCCCTCTCTCTCCCTCCACTCCAACTCCAGTGATCTAATTCATTATTAACAGACACAGAGAGCGGCGTGTGTGTGGTTCTGGGAGGCTGGTGGGGGGGATGGAACAGGTGACATGCCTCTTTGTGTTTCTACAGTGCTTTGTGCCAGAGACCTTGCCTGTAGTGCAAAAAGGTGGCCTTCTTTCATACCCAGCAGCACATTCCAACCAATATGTAGGTTTGGTTGTCACAAGATCTTTAATTACGTTATTTCCCCCGTTTCTTATTTAAAAGATCCGTCAATTTCATAAACCCACTGTATAACCGGTTGGTACAAAAGGAATCATTGTCATAATGTGCACCTTAAAGCCAGACTGCATAAAGACAAGGCATAAAAACAAAATGAGGCCGGGCACCCGGACACGCGGAGCGCCTGTTAGTCTGACTGAGGTGCATAGATGACATGTTAAGATAAAATGGCAAACCTCCCTAAGCCTATATAGTATCCCTCTGGACTGAGCGAGGGAAGCCTACAGACCCTCCACCTAGAACGTATACATACCTCAGCTAGCCACACAGCAGGAAGCCAACACTACAATTAAGCCTATATGGGCTCCATATGAAAACACAAGGGGCAGAATTACAGCTGAAAATGGAAAACTGAGACAAAACCGCTGGAATGATAGAGGCGGGGAGACAATGGTGGCGTGCCGGCCAATCAGGAAACAGAGACCACAGAGGGGCAGGGCCCAAGAGCAGCAATTATGATGCAGTGGAATCCGACCATCAGAACACAGTCCTCATCACACTCTGACTAAACTATCAGACAAACAATGGTCCGCCACTTTCACAAGCAAAACAATCATTAAAGAAAGAAATAGTAATGTTTTTAGAGCTATATTTCACTCTGCTGACTAATATGCCGTATCATGATCATCACTCCAGTCCCAACTGATAACAGAAAGGGTCACTTGGCTGTTGGAAAGGCCATATGACGACAGTCTCAATAGGCATTTTCCTACTACTGCCATCTGCCTCATAAAATATTTTTTTTTTCTGGTATGTTTGTTGCCATTGACTGTCAAGTACAAATCAGATCTTCTAAAACTCAAATCACAAGAGGACACCAAAGCTGACAATCTGATTGCTCAGATAATGTGATACAGTAGTTTCATGTTTGAGAGGATTTCTGAGCTCTCTAGCATGAGGGGTGGAAGTACGCTTACGGGGAGCCTTGTTTTGTGTTGCCGTGGGGTTGGCCTCATTTAGGTGTTGCTAGGCTTCTCTGGGGTGAATACTTCCTGCCTTCCCACTAATCTCCCTGCTCTTGTGTGTAAAGCTGAATTTCCAACACCCCTCAAAGCCCCCTAATGAGGTCTTAATTTTAACCACACAGCTTCTAAAACAGGGAAGAGTAGAAAAGGGGTCTCTAAATGTAGAGTAGAAATGCAGGCAGGGGTAAATGGGAAGAAACAAAAATAAAAAAAAGGAGAAAAATAAATGCTGTTCTAACCACATCAAGTTCATGACTAGGTAAGACCCACAATACATTTGGATAGGCCAACAGATTCCCCCGTTGAAACACAAAAGGTCTTTGATCATCCGCGGCTAAATTATTCTATATACAGAAAAGCTCAGTTAAATTTCCTTCCTGATGTAATGTAATGACATTGTGTAAAGTGACTGTGCCTTCTCCTATCACCACACACTTGGTTAAAACGTATGCCGCTATGGGGACATGTCGCCCCCCCCCAACAAAAAAGGGAAAAGGTGGAAAAGATAACACATTTTTTATGGACATCCACGTCACCTCCGTCCTGATACATGAAGTGAGGAGGCGGAGGAAAACCCCCTTATTTCCTTATTTCAGATAATGTCTTGAATCATATTTCTTTTCCATGTCTAAAGGCGCTTTTCCTCTGCAGGAACCCGCAGGCCGTTTTAGTGGGGTAGGGTGGTGGGGGAGGTCTACGGCAGGGTTCTAAGCATATATAAAAATATATGTCTTTCGATCTGATCTCTTAATTACATCAATATTGTGCCGACAGAAAAAAGTATTTATGAAAGATTGCTGATCACTGTCTGATATATATAAAAACATTTATTTTCAGCTAATCCATTAATTACATTGTGCTTGTGAAACAGTTTGTTCATAGTTATAACGTAGTTATAAAGATCGCCAATTCCAAAGCACTCTGGCATATGGTCTGCATACAGAAATACCAGACACGCACTATAAGAGGAGAAAATTAGGTTTACTTTGAAGAGCCCGAACGCTAGTCTGTGTTGCATGAGGCCATTTGGTGGTATACTTTGGCCTTAATTCGCCATATACCGGTAGGCGAACCAGTAACCAAGAGCAATGTAGCAACCATCTCGGTTCCCTCCATGTTGATGTCGGTTGTAGTTATTTGGATGCGCTCGGAATTTACGATGCAGTCGAAGCTGTCGCAAAATCATTACGTCAACTCGTGATACCGGAGGTTCCTACACCGCAATGGAAACAGAAAGGGCCGATTAGGGGGCCGTTCCTGTAAACGTTCGCGCCACTTAGGAAGTGCCCAAAGTCGAAAAGTACCTAATGTTTGATTAAAACCTTGTTTTCAGGGAGTGGCAATTCTTAGCTCAACTAAATTATGTTGAATAAATGAGGGTGAAGGGGGTTAAATAGCAGAGTTGGAGAATCTCACGTCAGAATGGAGAATCTAATTTCTATAAAAAGAATCTGAGTGATAGTCCAAATGGATTCCACTTCTTTATTTTGCCTGTTTGGAAAAATATCCCAGTGTGCCCATTAAACCTGACATTAAAACCCACAGTGTCACAAACTCTTTTTCCAAACATTTCTCAAGAGCGCCTATCCCCGGGCTCGTCCAACTTCCAGCACCTCTGTTTTTTGTAAACAGAGACATTGTATGTCTTTCTTACACAGGCTTTCTCAAATACTCTCCTAAACACACACACACACACACACCGGAAAAAAACATCACACTCGCTGCATCTCGGCTCATCCTAAACCCTGTCGTCATAGCGACGACAGTATCCGAGGCGAGGCTGAGAGAAGGGTCCCTCTGTGTCGCCTGCGTTTCTCATTCTGGTCGCGCTTCCACCATGACTGGCTCTCACAGCAGAGTGCATGCTGACTGACGGGGGTAGGAGGGTTGTAGAGACACAGAGAGACAGACCATAACAGAGACACTGTAGACTGAAGATTAGCATCACTGAGGACTTTGAGCATTCACAACAATAAGGAAGAAGGTTGGCTCACCGCCATACAAACAACATATATACTGTGTACATCCACAGTTTACAGCAATATGCCACTTGACAGGGCTGTCAAACTAAAGACAGTGATAGAACACAGTTCGTCAATGGCTGTCAAGCCTTGTACCAGGCTGTGCTATCAGCACGGCAACATCAATTACATGAAAACATCTGCATGTAGGAAACAGTGACTTACAGCCAGTGTAACTGCTGCAGTGTATAGCTCACAGTGTGCTGGTGACAGCTATAGAAGTCCTTCTCTCCGTTATAAACCAGTTCAAAACAAAAATCAGATGGCGAGGGGTGTGATGGACACACACACAAACCCCCAATGATAAATCACCAAAACCTTTTAGGCTGAGGGCCCACTTCACTTTAACTGGGTACGGTTATTTAAAAATGGATAAGAGACGCCACAGGGACAAAGCTTAACACACAAAGGGATTTCATGTTAATATCCAGTTAGAAAAGCAGCAGAAACTCTTAAGTGTCCACCTACAGCTGACCTAGTTATGGTGTCAGGAGCAAATTCATGGCTAATCTGTTGTGAACCAACCAAAACATAACTCCGGCATTAGGATGGGAGATGTGCGTATGCCCTTAGCGGCTGCTCGGCTGACTGCAGCATATTGGGCCACATAATGGCTTTCCACATTACGGCCCAAACATGACCACTTTCCCCGAGGATGGCAGAAGCAGCTAACACAAATAACCGTTTATCAAGTTGGCTCAGCTTAATTCACTCCTCTGCCTACTTGGGCCTACATTCATTGTTTCATTGATTGGTAATGGCAACTCTAGGCAGGCCAAGGCAGAGACCTCGGGGCAAAGTTAAAGTTCCACCTGTGGGGAGAGGATGGGACCAGTTTCTCACAGGCCTACATACAAAGAGCCCCACTGTGCTGCCGAATCAATGAACTCCACCAGACTCAAGCCAAACACCTGGGGAGAGAGAAGTCACATGACAGAAAAAAGAAAAGAAAAAAAAGACATCACCATGGCAATAATCGCCAGCCAAAACAAAATGGAGGATCCAGCTTCTCCCTTTGTGGAAAAAAGAGACAGACACTTAAAACAGCACAAATTATACCCAAAAGAGGCATGGGAAAAGTCAAAAACACTGTGGGCAAAAGGGGGTTCACACCACTCTGGCGAGCTGCTCTGCGGTTAACCATTACACTGGAGTCCACGAGAAGGAGGAAGTGGGGGTGTGGGAACACAAAGAACTTCCCAGTGAGAAACTCAGCTACAAATTGTGTGAAGGCAAAGCCCAAAAAGAAAGAAAGAAGCGTTGTGATATCAGTGTATCACCTGTTCAAATATCAGCCGTTATTTTGCTTGTGGTGAATCGCAACAGTGTCTGACTCTGAACCTCAACCATTCTCCCTCGACCCCACTAGCTCTGTCCGACTGCCTTCGGAAGCTCCCTTCCTGTCCACCTGGACCAATACCCTGTCCCGAACCCACCAGACAGGGTGACGCATCAGTGGGGAACGTTGCTATCCCTCCATCTCAGTCTCACAATCCCCTGCTCTCCACCACCCTTTCCCCTGCCTGTCCGCCTGTCCGTCTGCCCTGCTGACTCTGGGCCCTGAGTACTCTCATTCGCAGCATTGTTCTTCTGTAAACAAAAGGCTTCCTCTCCCCCACCACTCCTCCCTGCTCTATTTGGGCCATAACATTTGAAGAAAGAGAGATATAGTGAGAGAGGATAGGATCAGACTGACTGTGGTACTGTTGGAGCCATATTCCTGAAGTGACTTTCAATCTCCTCTATACAGACAACTAATAACACCAGGCCAATTGGTGCCGTTAGCTATTAGACGCTACACTGCGTCTGCTAGCCGCCTCATCTAGCAAACACAAGAGGGAGGCTAGCTTTAGCTGGCTGTAGCTTTGCTATGCTACGTGGCCCTCCCAGGCGCTCTAACATCACAGATGGAATGCAACAACAACTTGAACAAAAAGAATGGTAACAGACAAGTTTTTATTAACAAAGTCACATGTATTCTCACATTATGACTTATGGACAGAGGCGTGTGAAGGCAGAAGCTGTGCAGCTAAAGCTAAAACCCCATCATGACGCCGGTCTATCACCCTCATATAAAAGCTCTGTTTTATGGGACAGGCTAGTACATTTGCCCTGGGGTTAGCCTAGCCTCTCCTTGAATGCTCTCAGCTCTGGCCGGCTCCTGATAAAAGTGGGTTAATTTTTAAAGACCTGGCCACACCATTTAACTGTAGACTTTGACTGTAGACAGGCAGATATAATTTCTACAGCTCTGTCCAATTCTTCCGATGGTACAGGCTAGCTGGAAATGTGGTTAGGGTGAAGTGTTGAGTGGGTATCAAGAAAAAATCCCAGTTTCGGCATTTTTATCAAATTTGAGCAAATCCGAGTAAATAAATTGTAAATTGAGCATATTTGAGTAAATATGCGGATCTGATAAAACTTCATCTCTGGACATAATCCAGATATTAGAAGACGCTTGTGAGGAATGACAAACTGCCAGGAAAATCTCCTAATGCCTGTAAACAGACCTGTAATTTCCAAGATTTACCAAATTAGATATAAAAAAATAGGAACAAAAATCTCACCTCACGTCATTTCAGACTCAGAGGAAAACAGAAGGAACACACAAAAAAAAAAATAACAGGAAAATATACTTGATCTTTCCAAGTCACAGAAGCAATCCAGAAGCATTCATAGACATGCTCCATCTCCCATTCCCAAGTGTCCTGTGCAAGCAGTGGGAAGAAGAGTCCCATCAACAGCTGGGGGATTGGAGAGGAAGCCAGTGGTGAAATGTAGTACGAACCTCACGGCCCTTGTGATGTGCGTTAAATACCACAAAGAAAAACACGGGCTCATCAGATCCTGGGAACCCCGTTACACACTCAAGGAAACGGATGTTGGGGGATCTGTCACACACAATCACTGAGCCGACTCGTAAAGAGAACGTGGTGTCTGGGACCAAATACAGCCCGCCACCTCTAAGTCAGAGCATCTAAAAAAGGTCAAATTCCAGCTATGAACAGCCTAAAAGAGAAGCCATGCGTCATTATACTTCACATTCTCTGGTCAACGCAGGCATCCAAGAATCTGTTCAACTAGGTCATACAGTGGCTAGACAGTGACTGAACATTAAGAGCTGCGATGACCTAAGCTCGAAAGAGCTATCATTGTCCCCTGTTCTCTAAAGAAACCTATGAAGGCAAGTGTCAAAGTATGTGTAGGAATTCAGAGCCAGTCTTATTCTAGGCTACAAAAATCTGTCCTGGATATGCAGGGGGAACTCAAAGGACACACTTACACACGCACGTGAAAGGAAACGAGCTTGACGACATTCTTACGGTGAGAACATTTCATCCATCTTACGTCACCTTTTCCCTCCATGATACAGCCGTAATTGCATAATAAAAAGGACTCTGCCCCGGCTATTTCTGGCAGCCAACAGAGGGAACCCATTCACAATGGCATTTACTTTACCCCTGCACAGTGTATCCCACTCTCTTCCCACTCTCACACAAGGTGGCCTAACGTCCTGGCAAGTAGACACCACTGCCACGCCCCAACTGAGAAGACAAAAGAGGGAGCAGAGGCCTCTGCAAGCCTGCATCACTGTGGGCTGGGACCAGAGCTGTTTTAAGCGGCTGCATATGGGCTCTCTTTAAGCCCCTTTGTCTCCTTTGCGCCCTCTGATGTAATGGAGGGAAGCAAAGGAGAGTTGTGGCTGGGTAAGAGAAAACATTGGGGGGGGGGGGGGGGGGTTGAGATAGGTAAGGATAGTGCTAACCTATTTACCAGAAGTTATGTAATCACTGCTGCCCAGCCCATCACTCGAAATTCCGATTCTCCCCATTGAAAAGGTTCATAGTGCGATTGCACAACTATACTTCCCCAGTCCCAGAGCAGCGTTACGTCATTACCATTCGGACATATTTCACATTAAGAAAAATGCTGTTGTTGCCTGCCATGTCCATCAATGTGCTGGGCTGACTAGACTCACAGCTGTCTCCAACGTTCGGCACAGTTAACATTAGCAAGGTCTTAAGAACAAAAACAAACTAGGATACATTTAGTCATCGGCCAAGGCACAGAGGCGACGACTAGACTTTAATCATGGCATTTATTTAGAGAACTGATTGCTTCAATTTCTAGGTTAGATACACACACGCATCCTAGATTAACACACGGAAATGTGTTCATTAATAATGGGCAACATGAGCTTGTCCAAATGTGTCAGAGATGCAATGGTGGTTCCTTAATCAAAAACCCTACGGTAAATGCTGCTGTGTGCAGGTGTGGGTCGTTAACTGCTTTTTACTAGACGCACGTGTCATGTCTGCCCAAATTCTAACCGTGTTTTCAATGAAGTCACACAAGAGAATAGGTTGTCAAAAGTTCTTCTGAGTTAATTCTCCAGAATGAAGTGGGCCGAACATGATTAAACTTAGACAAAAATCATGAATAGCTTTCTTCGACACCTGTGGAAACCCCATTGCTGAGTCAGAGTCATTGCTATTAGCCGTAATCCTGGTGCAGTAAATAAGCACATCAAAGTCTTCCCTCCATAATGAAAGGGTAAGCCTTTAGCGCAAGAGTAAACATAGGGCTACATCCCTTAACATTTTCACCATGACTGGCTGGAGTTACTGTGGCCTCTGCCACAGAGAGCTAAAGCATACGAGCCTCTGGGCAATTGCAGCAATACTTGATTTGGCTTACAAGACTTGCAGTTCAAGGCAAAGCGCATGGTTTCATAATAAAGAAAACCACCGTTTTAAAACTATAACAATATAACTACGCAATTACATTAGCAGAGCCAATCTCATTGACCAACAGGAAACGATGGAGGGTGGCTAATGACAGGCCTACATATTTAGGATTTTTAAATGTTGAGGGACAAAACACAAGGATTGAAAACGCCAGTGTGCCGTTGGCTTATGGCGTTTCGCTCTTTAGCCAACATGCAGTCCATGCTGCTCTTTCAAAGGAATCCTTTGGTGTATTTGTTCAACTTCGGTCGAGATGCCATTTGAAATCCGATCCGGTGTGAATATAAACAACTCTCGTCTGATCCGTCTCCTCAGAGGACTCAAGGGGCTCAGCGTCAGGCCAGGGCACGGACAGACGCCTCCAGTCAGCTGCTGGCGTCTTGCAGCTTTCGCACCAAATGCCCCCCACCCTCGGCTCCATAGTATCGGAGACTTAAAAGACGCCCTGCTGGAGGTTAGCAAGAGCTGCAGGGTTAATTGTATCAACCTGTGTCCGTCCCAGCCGAGCGAGCAGATTGAAGAATCAATTTTACGTTACCTCCATAAACACCCACCCACAGCACAGCCTGGGCAGGGTGAGTTCCACTCCAGGCTCTGCAAAATGACAATGTTAAACAAGAAGAGACAAAAACACTTGTAATTCTACATCTAAATTCTCCAAACCCACTGAAGAAAACCAAATGAATATGCATATGAAGTCTCACATTGGATATTCATGCAGGCCTTTGTATCTCATAGTGAGCCCCGGTAAGGTTAATGGTTGAGAAATAGAAGAGGAGGAGGCAGTAGGAAGAGAATAGGGTACCATCAGATTAGTACATGCAGTAGCCCCCCCCCTCACTGCAAATCTAATTCTGACCCATTAACAGCCACAGCCAGGTTAACAGATCAGGCCTTTCAAGAAGTCTTTTCTCCAGCTGCCCAGGAGGATTACCACTTACACAAGGCACGCGACCAGCACAGGGGTGGTTTGAATGCACGTTTGAATGTACACAGTCGTGAATCCAGATGGTGAAGCATACATGACTCATTATGAATGAGCATGCCAAGTTCATTTGGAATCCTTCGTGGATCTGGAACAAATCAAGACCTTCGACTGTATTGACCACATCAATTATTACAATGGGAATATGAATATACAAGTATCCATGTAGCGGGAACGCTCATAGTGGGTTTTAAACAAGTAGCCGAGATGTTACTGGCGAATGCCACTCACTCTCGGCATCTGTTTACCATTTGATGCCCTCGGGGAGTAAGTATAGAAATACCAGGCCGAGGGGAGTCCGGGTAGCTAAGCCGGATTCTCGCGACATCATTCAAAATCAGACTTCTGACCTTGGTTAGCTGTCAGTCCTGTCAGCTTCCGTAATTCCCTCTCTCCAGCTGTCTTTGTCTGATACCATGCAATAGCTCCAAAAGGAGTTAAAATAAAAAATTGGTTAGCTATACAGAGGTGAAAAAATGGATAGTAAATATGATTAAAGAGTGAAAAGCACAGGGCTGGACTGTTCCTTTAATTTCAAAATTAACCGAGGTGAGTTCAAATCTGACTGTTAGAAGACAGCCCTTCCGACGCGCTCGATACGTCGCTTGGCAGGATGAGACAATCTTTCCAAACCACACACACCACCTACTAATCAAACACATGGCATGCCGATATAATCCAGTAACAAGACTGAGCTCATAAAGCACCCAGCCACCTGAGAAACACACTGGACGCCTCAAGCACCTGATGAGTAATATGACAACAGTCCTTTACTTATTATTATTATTATTATTATTATTACTATTACTACTACTACAGGCGAACCTCAAAGGGGATAACTGCTCTGCTCCCCACATGCCAGGGGTGACGTTTGGACAAGTGTTCGGGCCTGGGGAACACTTCATCTGCAGTGCTGTCTGCCTTCCTATTACCATCTCTCTTGCTCTGCTCGCAGTACATCTGGTGTTCTCCAAGACGTTGCTGTGGGGGGCTGAGAGTAGAGCGACCGCAGAAGGACTTGTCCTCCTTGGGAAGCAGCTGAACCAACAGGAAAGCCAACCCTGGCCAGTCAATTCATTGATGGAACCATTTACAATTTTTGGAGGCCCCTTGGCATACAAATGACATGCAATAATTGCTTGTTATGTTGTAGGGTTTTCCCCCGTCCCGTGCTATTGTTTTGTTTCCCCGGTCTCATTGCTACGGCAAAAGGTACAAAAAAAAAAAACACGTTGGTGATGGCGCAGCAAGTCAAAAGTTGCCACATGCAGCTAATCACCGTATATTTACAATGTCTGCTGTCTGAACACCCAGATGAACCCCAAATCACTTCCATACAATCACTCTGCAAAAACGGCTCTGACTGAGGCCACATGAATGCACCATGCACAGGCTCTGACCACATTAAACCCTTGCTTGATCATCAGGTTCCAAAATTCCCATCTGTGGGGGTTGCTTCCATTCATTTCCCAGACAGACTGACAGACAGACAGACAGACAGACACACAGACAGACGGGAATGGGAAGACTAAGTCGTACAGTGAGCTAATGTTTAACCCCACTGTTATATCTTCAAAATGCGTCTGTGTTGTTCGGCAACAGCATCCATTCCATCGCACAAGGGAAATCTCCTGCCGTATTGATAGATTATGTCCATTAGCAATGGCTGATGATGTCCAATTAAGAGAAAATAAAACCCTGTAACTATTGTGAGCAAGGGATAGAGAGAAAAGTAAAAATTGGCATCTCACTTAGTAAGGGTAGGGGTGATATGCTTTGGACTTAAGAGGGAAGAATCTAACAGTCGGAAAGAACAGGAGTGACTCACTGAGAGAGGAAGTGATGGGAATGCTAACGGAGAGTCTAGGGAAGCCCACTGTGATAGCCTCCCTCTCCAGCCTGCACTGGGCCAAAGAATTCAGATGAGCAAACCATATGGTGCAGACATCACAAGGAGACTTCTAGCTAAGGCAAGGGGGCAATTAACTTTAACAGAACACAATCAGGACAACACAAAAAGCAGTTAATATTTTAGTTCAGCAAATATTTTTTATCTTCTAATACAAAAGACACCACATTAGTGACTCCACTGTTTTAAATTAGCTACAATTATTTTCTGGGCTACAGGCAGACTGTAGTGTCTCAAGGCGTGTGTCAAAATGGAGGGATACATTTTTCTTTCTGCAGAGTCTTTGCTCTAACTATCAGCATTCAGCTCTATGTAATTTACAGTTGCCATGTTTGTATAACAGAATTTAGGACTGATCAGAATGATAACGCACCAAGCAATGAGCCATTTCTTAATGATGTAATTTATGACTCATTGGATCCTGCATGTTATGCCATTAGCAATGTTTGTGTATCACTTCATTTAGGAGTGATCAGCTGTAAAGAATTATCGAGACCTGTCCTATGTAGTCAAGGGGTAATTCTCACCCCAAGTGTTAGTTTTAGCGACTTGCTTGCCATATTTTTCCAGTTTAAAAGGCTGGCAAATGTCTGCAACATCTGGTTCAAATGAACTGGGGGGTTGTCAGCAAAGAGGGACTCCACAAACAGTTACAAGATGCTTGGATGCAACAACTCGTCATTCACAACAGACCTGAAAACAAACTCATCAACAGGAATCTGTCAAAATCATCTGGAGTAGAGAGGGTAACAAGCTGCTAAAATGATGTAATGAGGCTCTCAGTACAGCGATCTAATAGGCCTAGCATATGCAGCTGTGTGGTGCTGCACACAGTAATGCATAATGACAGCGGATCTATATCAGCTGCCTTTCTGCTAAAAGTGAGCACTTGGGCTTTATCACCAGACCGTGGCCCCCCTATAGAACTTCCTTTCCTGTTTAAAGCATTGCTGTAAAAGCTACAGACACAGGACAAGCTCAGCTATGGGTCAGGACAAATCATACACATGACATAGCACAATATTAGAAAGGGAGGTCTTTCCCAAGAAACCTTACATGGAGAGAGAAATAGAAGCGAGATGAAGACTGAGCTATATAAGAAAATATCAAACAAATTAAGAAATAGCTTACAGTTAATTAAGCAAACAAAATTCGCATCAAACAAAAGTCGTATATTTCTAGAACCCTCCAGTTGGGTTTGGTCTGGAGACCTGTACTGCCTTACCCTCCCTGAACCAGGAAGAGAGGAGGTTTGTGAGATCCTGGCTCGCCACTTTTCACAGACTTGCATTCTTAGAATTCTTTCAGGAGATCACCGCAGTCTATCTAAACCTGGAATGACAGACTAATTTGCAGACTGGTGGAGTAATCTAGACTTCAAATGTCTGCACGAAAAACATATACAAACAGAAAAGCACAGCAATCTGTTAAAATAAAATAATTTGTAAAAATTACATTGTTAAGGATATGAGCAATTCAATTCATTTATTTGCGCCGCCCCCTCTGGATAAATCAATATGTTGGTACTGAAATGTTGTAATGTGTAGTGCAGCTCTACTAATTTTTTGCATTTTATTGGTTCATGAACTTTAAATGCTTGCATAGCTGTTTAATATGTTATCGATCAAAGAATAGTAGGCTAGCAAGTGAATGGCCCTTCATTGAAAAAAAATAAGTGCAGGGTAACAATTTTGGTAACAAACCTGCATAGCAAAGAGACTGACTAGGGGGTTTAGTTTTACCATCCTAGTCAGTTTCCGTTTAAACTGTGAATACAGTTATAAATTAAACAAAGTGGACAGTGATGGACACTGAAGACACATCAGAGAGCTAGTTAGTTAGTATTTCTTAACTTGGAACCTCTGCACATTTGGGCCCTCCTATTTTTTATGAAAAACAGCACCATCTTAAATATTTAATTTGGCACTCCCCGGTAGAATAGACAAGCCTCAAATGTCGCCTTATCCCGGAGATACATCAAACACAGCAGCTGTCACCCCCCTCTCCCAGTCAAAACAATGTCTTCTCATTTAAACCTTTTTGCTGATTGTGTTGAAACAGTACAAACCAAAAAAGAAAGAGTTGAAGAGGACAGAGAAAAAAAAACTGTTCCTGCAGTAGTGAAACTGATATCCGCTTTTCAACAAATTACTCTAACTACTGTACTTCTAGTCGTTTAAGCCTATGTTTGTGTAATAGGACAATTATTAAAATATTTATTTGGGGAGGTAAACTCTGAATACAACAAATTAGAAGCTCATATACTACGTTTGAATTGCTTCAAATGTACAGATGATCTATATTAAATTAAAAAACAATGTGAAAGAGGCAGCTGCTACCAGGCCATTGTCTTTTTTCTTGTTGAGTGGCAGCCTATCCTGACCTGGGGAGCTGCCTGCCATTTCACCAGAGGCTTGTCCTGGTGAAAAGTTGGTTGTAGCCAATAAACAGACTGGCTAGCTAGGCTAACGTTGGCTAGCTCACTTTACCTCCTACCCTCAACAGCTCTGTGAAACGCATACTGTGGTAAGCGTATGACGTGTATTTGAATTACGCCTTCACCTTGAAAGAGTACGATACGAATTTGTATTGCTAATATTCCCCATACCGTTAATAAACACCTAACACGGCTAACGCAGAGCAACATTATACCATGATCCAGGGATCCGTGCTTTTCCTGGCTAACGTTACCATCTAGGATCAGTAAAGCTGCTGGTTGCTGGCGACAACTAGCTGGATCAGACTATTTCCCAGAATAATAATCCAATTTTTTTGTGTTTTCATAACACTGCAAAATTGAGAATTTTAATGTATTGATATGTAAACCCAAACAAATATCGCCAGATGACATAACCCTTACAAGTTATAGTAAATGCACCTGTGTTGATCCATTTGTACAGGATCTATTTAACTCCAACAAATACACCAAGCCTGCTTTGCTAGTGTGTGGAGAAGCATATTGGGGAATTAAAAAACATAGCTACCTGTTAAACGCAGTTTTACCGGGCCATTTCGCCGAACTCCGTGGTTAGACATCTCCTCTTGGACCCAGCCTTGGCTATACGTGATACAGATATTTCATTAACGGTACTTAAAAAAAAAAGCCAAGGATTGTCTTCCCCAGTTTCAGACAATAATGGAGTCAAGGCATTGTGGCCCGGATGTGGACCCGACTGCCATAACGATCATCGCTCGAGCACAAACGCTAAGAAAAAAAGAAGCTGGAGTCTCACGAAGTGCATCTGCTGAAATACCGCGTATTAAAGAATTCCCTCGGCTACATTCGGATCACGTCGCTAGCGCAGTCGGCTCTTCACATCTTCGGGAATAAGCTTCTGCTTACAGGCGGAGATATGCTGTCTGCAGTCAGTCGAGAGCTGAACTGTTGAGCTCTCTTGCGCCCTTCAGTGCATATCCCACTTCAGTTCGGCTACTAAGTAGCTGGCCAGTGACGACATACTACGGGGAGTGTAACATTTCTGTAACATGTGGCACTACACTACTATGCTGTATTCATATGTCGGGATGCGACTAATGATTTCATAGGCCCTTAATCGACAATTAATGTAATTTTTTTACCCATGTAAGTTTAATTACATGATTTTTTAGTTTTTCTCAAGAGCATTATGCAAGGCAGTCCACTAAACTAGATTTTGTAATCACCCAAATACCAATGTCTGGTCAATTTATGCACAGGGTGGCCACAAAAAAAAAAAAAATGAATAAAAAAAAAAAGGCAAAACCCATTCATGATGATTTAAAGACTTTATTTACAGTCACATTATTAAAACAGTATGTACATTACATACAAAGAAAGAGTTGTGTCATAAACATAAACAAGGGACAAACAGCAGCAAGTCTGCCAAAAGAGGCATTTAGAAATTGAAAGTGCTTTCATTTTCACCGATCTGGAACGCATAGCCATCAGTGGTAGTTTCTGGGGCCACACACTGGACTTCCTCCTCCTGAAGGTAAAGATCATTACAAATAAGTCAAATGTAATACGCTGACAGAATTTAAATAAAAAAAAATAAAAAGTAAATTACCACAGACAACATTTACCTCTCCAGAGAAATATTTCTCAATTAGGTTGAGGGCAGCTTTGTAGACCATCTCGTTTTCGTGGGACTGTAGAGCCTCAAGCCTGTCCAGGCCGCCACATTCTTCAATCATAAGGCACAGCTTCTCTGATTCACCAATCTTATCTCCAGCCTAATGGGAAATTAGACTGATATGGTAATTTGCCACTCACTTCCACTGCAATAAAAGGGTATATTAGAGCCTTAATTGGTCAAAATATAATAAAAAAAAAAAAAAGTCCAATACATTTCAGTGCAAAATTTGATGCGATGAACACACAAATGCACATTTCTGGGAAATACATTTTGCAGCGTGTACCCACCAGGAAAATGTTGGTGATTGCATCCAAGATGACCAAGATAGTTTTGCTGTCCTTTGTCGACAGTAGATTTAAGAGTGGCTCAAGCACATTGGCTTGAACAAGGTACACAACTTGTTCAACAGTGCCCCCGCTGGTGAAGTTGGTAATGGCCCACACAGCCTCTTTCTGAGTTTTGTAGTCACCCTGGCAGAATAGAAACCAGACATTTTACACCAACAGCAAGTTTGATGCAACTGACTTAAACCATCTTAGCATTTCAAGTTTGCACCATACTTTAGGCAAAAGACACATACTCGTCGAAGCACATCAACCAGGTATGGAACCAGGCCTGCATTGATGACCTCCTGGATTTGAGAATCTCTGCCGGCAGTGATGTTAGACAGAGTCCAGGATGCCTCTTTCTGGATGTTGCCTTTTTGGTGGCGCAGAAGGTTGGAAAACATGGCGAGGGCACCGGCGTCCAAAACTGCTTGGGTCTGCTCATCCGTACCAGTCACAATGTTACCAATAGCACGCAGAGAGGGCGTCTGGAGGGAAGAACATCCTTTTACATTACAGTATGCACCAACCAAATTGAGATAACTAAAGACAATACTTTGTCTTTAGTAATCAAATGGCACCGAAAAGAAACTGATGTGGCGTTTGCCCCCAAAACAACCCGATGCCTTGTGTGAGAATACCTTAATTATATTTTAACAGTTAGTTTTCCCTATGTTCCTGAATTGTCCGATTATTTTCCTGTGACAGTCAGATTGACAGTTGGACATTTTGGAGTATACGTGATTCATACATTTCAATCAAGGTTTTTACTATGCATTGAAATTCATATTGGTGATGTTTTTTTATAAGTTAATGTATCCTAAGATCCAAGGGAGAATTAATTCATTTTACAAAAAAAATAGAATATTAATCTAATTCATTGAAGTCTAGTTTTTGTTTCTAAATGTAGTTCCAACAATGGCGGAGGTGGTAGAGCTAGAGGAAGCGGTTGTCAATACCGATTGACAAAAGGCTGCTCCAATAATTTCAAAATTAACCCGAGGTCTATGCCCAATACGACGCAACAACGGAGAGTGTCCAGATCCATAAAATGAATTGTGAATTTTGGGTCTGGTTATACCAGGCTAAAGCCACCTAGTTTCTTTATGTCAATATCAAGTGTATGGGGGTTAGAGGAAAGACTTTTTGGGTATGGACGCAAAGGTGTTGAGGGTTTGACATAAGTTCAAGTTGTAGCGTGCAATATCTGGCCACGATAGGTAGCGTTGAAGCGAGACAGTGTCCCTGATAATTGAAGGCATTGCACATCGTGTGGCCATAAATGCGTTTGTCAAAGAAAATAACCTCAGAGCCATGTCAAGATGATTGACACTAAATGTATACACCAATACAACAATGCTTGGCAAGTCTGATTTTACATTCTGCCTCCAACACAGGTTTGAATACGTACCACAACAGACAGCTCTCCAGAGCCGAGCAGCTGCACCAGACGTTGGACCAGGCCAGTCTGGACTACCAGCTCTATGCGATCATTGGAGCCGTCTGTCAGGTAGGACACAGCCCAACAGGTGTCAGCCAGCACCTCCTTGTCATTATGGTGAAGGAGCCGGATGAGGGTTGGGAGGATCTCTTGCACTGCCATCAGAGGAGGGGAAGGGTTCTTGTTGCGGCAGAGGTTTGACAGAGTCCAGGTAACATTTCTCAAGTAGCCAGACTGCGTGCACACACACAAAAAAAAAATAAAAAATAAAAAACTATATATCAATTTGATTGCATACATTACAGCACCCCCTAGTGGCAACCAAGGAAAATAGCTCTGGTTCAAATGTAGCACATCGTCAGAATCCCAAGTCTAGGATGTGAAAAGGATCAGGAAGTAGATGGATAAAGGCACCATCCTTATCATTTTATTAAATATCGGAATGGCGCTAATCAGTCGTTTCCATCCTTTACTTACAGTAAACACAGTGAGGTCAGGGACTGCTAGCAGACTAAGCAGAGGGGCCACAGCTCCATGCTTTATGACTGTATCCCTGAGGGCCGAGCCATCACCTGAACAAAAGGAGTACACAAAGGTAAACATAAGCATTGCCAATAACTTCCTTGTCCATTTGAAAAACGAAATATTCTTGCCTAAAATAAATAAAAAATTACCAGCAATGTTTCCAAGAGCCCAGACAGCTTGCTCGCTGATGTGTGGGTGGGGGGATGCAACAAGGCTGATGAAAGCAGGAATGGCCCCGCCCGCCACGACAGCTGCCGTCTGTTCAGATGTGCCAGAGGCAATGTTGGTTAGAGCCCAGGCGGCCTCAAACTGGATTGGAGGAGAGTCCACCACCGCCAGGAAGGCAACAAACTTGGGGATAAGCCCAGCACTTATGATGTTGTTGATGGGCGGGTTCTTCTCACGGGACAGCAGTTTCCTAGAGTTAACATTGCAAGGGGGATTTAAAAAAAAAAAAAAAAAAGAAAGAATGGTGTTAGACACACACACACACAGACACACAAACACACACCTATTGGGCAGTGTTTGTGTATTGGAACCTGCTGAGCTGTTAGTGATGTCAATAAGGGCTACTAAACAGCTTGAATCATCAAATGCTTTTAAAGTCAGGAATAGATACATTTAATATGTGCTTAGAAGTTGAGCAGCAACTGAGATTTAAGAGAGAGAGAGAGAAATAAAAGCTAGGGCACATTATTATTACCTTGCAGCTTGAGTAGCCTGAAGCTGGGACTCAAGGTTAGTGCCATTTACTCCTACCAGAATCTCGTCAACAGTCCATTGTCTGGTGGCCTGTAACATGAATCATATACCATTAGCAAATAAAAATGGGGAAAAATATTTAATTAGTTATACATAAAAAGTGAAGAGTTGATTATTCCAAAATCAATTCCTACCTGACTATTCTGACTCTTTTCTTGAAGAGGAGAGGTTGCTTCGTCAGGGAGTGTGGACACATTTCTTCTTTTGAAAATCTGGTCATCTTTTTTTGCTTTGCGAAGTTCTACATTTACTTCGACTCTCCTGCGTCGAAGCTCCTGCATGAAGGAAATGGAAGCCAGAAAAGGGAAGTCACGATATAGTTCGCCCAATGAGGCTTAAAAACATGTTCCCGCATTTGTGCAGTTTTTAAAGTTACTCACATTGGCATCTTTCCCCTTGTTCTTGAATTGAGTCAGACGTGCGGTGTTCTCAGACATTTCAAATCAATTGGGAAGTTTTGATCAACAGAGAAATCGAAGGACTCTGGTATTATTCCTAAAACAACAAATTAAACATTAACCTACGTAATCCTGCGAACTCGCTAACCTAAAAATGTCAAACTACATAAAGATACACGCACAATTAGCAGAGAATGTACAAAGCAACTACACGCAAGTGAAAAAAACAAATGGAAATATTATCAATTTATTGCAAAAAAAACATAATCGAACTACTAAAATAAAATCTGCTTACCTCGTTCGTAGTGAAGAGATGTCTGGTGTAGAAAGTGCTGTTCAGACCTTTAAATTTCTGCAACAAAGCTCGCTGATTGGGCTGTTCGAGCGAAAGCATCCGGCGGCTTCCACTCATTGGGCTTTTTTGAAAAATCACAAAGCGCTCAGGAAGTGTT
Source organism: Percopsis transmontana (assembly GCA_025447815.1). Classification (NCBI taxonomy): domain Eukaryota; kingdom Metazoa; phylum Chordata; class Actinopteri; order Percopsiformes; family Percopsidae; genus Percopsis; species Percopsis transmontana. The sequence goes on along the minus strand of JAOEHI010046909.1, from coordinate 1,678 downwards.
GTCACTGGACGAACTATCGCGAGATTATAACGGGGTCTGAGGAAACTATTACTGACTCCAGCCTGTTATTTTTTAACTTGAGGTCATTGGTCTTGCAGTGTCGCGTTTCGTTCAACATTCACGGCATTTGGTAAGACACCTTTATCGAAAGCTAGGCATTGAACTCCCCATAGATTTTATTATAACAGTGAGTGACTTAAGCAGACATTGCATTATAAGAATCACATTCGATTAAGTGCTTCAGAATTAATTGCTAAGAGCAAGTCATTACATAACAGGATTGTTTTGTAGTATATGATTAATACAACTATAGCCTACACATTAAATATATTTATAGTAGTGGGACGATGTCAGAGTGCAATTCATTCGATGTCAGAATGCCAAAGGCAATAAAGAACGGGGAAGTTTATCCGTTTATTATGTTTCATATACATCAATATTTCTTCAGCCGTAATACAAAATAAGAAAAAGAAAAGTCAAAATCTGACAAATTTTTACAAACAGGACATGATACCTTCAAATACACGTTTGATAAGTCTTCCCATTTAGCCATTAATGAAGAGCAAACCAAATGTAAAAGCCTATTCGTTTCAGTAGGCTACAGAATCTTGACCAACTACATTATGTCCAAACAGGTCATGTTTGGACTGTCTTCCATGCCACTTTAAACAAAGCAATGAGTTGAAACAGGAAGAAAGTCACTCCACTGTTAGTTCAGACACAAAACATCTGATACATTACGCTCAGTAAAACTCAGGTAACGTGGTTCAGTATCCAAATTCCTACTTTTCCTTAGACATGATGACCACAACAATGGCCTAAAAGCTTTTCAACTGGCAAAAACGTGAAAGGTTCTGATCAAAAATAAGGTACATGAAAATGTGAGAGCTCCTTAGGAGTCTTTCCTCCGAGGTAAACTTTCTTCTGAAATATTTTTTTTTTTGGAACACTCCTCGTTACAGTCCCACTGCCAAAACAGGCTGTAAAGGTCCTCTTAAGTAGGACTGGGAAGAAGGAAGGCCCATCCTACATTTCTGTGGAAGCAGCACTGCAGCTTGTATTGACAGTCTTTAGGGAGGTGCCGTTCCAAAGCACAGGATGAGGCACTCTGCCACCAAAGAGTTACTGTTCAGTAAAAGCCATTTTCTTGGCAAGTGCATTTTATTCGAGCAATGTGTGGTGTGTTCTATGAAGCTGAAGAGGACTGTAGCTTGTTGTTATGAGACCTATGGAATGTGGAGAGACGGGTCAGTTCAGAACCCCTGTGGATTTCTTTAAATGTTTAATATTGTCAAAAACAATGATTCTAACAATTAATAAACAAAGCAATGACACAAAAGTGGATGCAAAGGGGTCAGCAGATGTTACCGCAGCCATGTTCATGTAATTTGCTGGGAATGCTTTTATTATTATTATTATCATTATTATTATTATTAAAGAGGTCCATGACAATTATAAAGCGAGATTCATTTTTTAAAATGAGGAATACCATGTTTTTTTTTTCTTTGGACTTTTAACCATAAAAATAATCCTTTATGAAAGGATTTCTCTTTTACAATTATTTAAAACACGCAAACAATTACTAAGTTAGATACCTACAAATGTTGCATATTATTAAAAGTATTTTCATTCAGCACAGCCCCTTGAACAATGAGAAACAAATGACTAAATTTTTTTT